>VDFB02289446.1:0-40181 GCA_007258455.2 Sequoia sempervirens
TGAATGTCTTGTATCTGAGTTTGACTATTTTTGATTTATTTGATTGTCTTGTAGTTCAATGCGACTCTTGAATTTGTTGAAATGACAAAGGGAGTGAATCATGATTTTATTTGAAAATGCCTAAAGGACTGACCTAATGCCTTGGGGGTACATCGACAGATGGCCTTGCCTACATCTAGTCATAGAGGCAACGTAGTTCAACAAGGACAAAGGCTAACTAATAGAATGATTGGGTGGATTTTTGTTTAGGGTTGAATTGGATGATGGAGTATCCTTAAACCATTTGATAAGGGAAAACCAAGATGGTGACAGAAATAAAAGGATGATAGGTGTGTTGGATCTCAATTGTGTTCATGGCTTATTCATGGTTTGTCCTTGATGACAAAATCACTTTCTTGGTTCTCTTGGTCTGACAGTTCAGATTGGATATTTATGCTTTATCATGATACATATTTGATGACACTTGGCTATTACATATGGTTATTTTTTATGATTTAGATTCATGTTGATGAGAATTCTGGTTCAGTGTTATGAATACTATTTCTTTGCAAATGATTATGTTATTTTGGACTGACAGTGTTGATAAATGTTCATAAGGCTTGGTTCAGGTTTCTTCAGTCAGTATTCACAACTGCAGGGCTCTCTTCAACTTCACATTTATGAATTTGTTACTTCACATGTTCAGGTATGTTAATTCATGGTATACTTAGTTATGGTTTTAGCTGGTATGACTTATCATTGATGATCATGGCTCATATTTGGTTCAATGTTTCTATGCATTGCTACATCTCAGACAGTTTTCTTATTGCTTCATTTGACTAGGTGGAACTTGTTTTTGAGACATTGCTTTCATTTTCAATATAATCTTGGCATAAGATATTCAATTATCAATGATCTTTGTTTCATGTTACTCTATTGGAGGTATCACAACTCATGGTTTTGACTTGGCTTTGATTAGTAATCAAGGTTCTTCATGAGATATGGTTTACATTGCATATTACACTTAGTGTATTTTTTATCTCACTTGGGCTTACCATATTTCATAAAGTTCATTTAAATGTTTGATATATCTCGACCTTGATAGTCGACCATTGGTTATCTTTGGACTTATATTTATTTGTTCTTGTCTTATGTAAGAAGTTATTGGCAGCCTTCATTCTTCTATGTTAGCAATATGAGAATCTTTGACTCAAATTAAAGTTTACTTGGTGAAGTCAATAATTTTCATGCTATATTTGGTGGAAATGATGTGGTCGACATTCCTTAGACAACATATTCTAAATACATAATGATGTTTACCTAAATCATTGTGGGCTTCAAATCTTATCTAATTTTTGAAAATGGCATCAAAAGCCTTTGATTCAAATGCTTTGACATTTGGAAAAGTTACGAAAAATAGTGGTTAATGATTTTCATTTGGCTGGGTATGAAACCCTAGCCTCACTGCCACCATGAAGGATTGTTTCATTGAATTGATTGGTGCTCTCTTGACTCTAGTTGGCTGTAATGACTGTGACAGGAAAAAATATATTTATGGATGCTATGTTTGGTGTGCCTTACTGGCTGGAAGCTCGACAGCGGTTGAAGGAAATCAAGGGAGCTGCAATTTTGACTGGTATTTGTGTTTTTCTTGCTACTAATTAGGTATCACTTCCAGCATTTGATTTTCATGGCAGATATTTTCTTTTTGTTCACATCTGAAAAAGAAAAAAGGATAAGTGGGTTGTGAAGTAAAAGATGGTTTATTTCCATCTGTCACATATTATTTTTTAAATCTGCTCAATAAGGGTATTTGGGAATCTTGCATTACAACTGTCAGAGTATTTGTTTTACCTCAAAATCTTTGTTGAAGGCTCTTAAAAGAAGAATATTCATTTTTCATTGAGGATTTACGAATTTAAGCTGATGGGTAGTCACATTTTTTTGAAAAATCTATTAGTTACTTTTGAACTCATTTCATTCAATATAGAAATGATGGATTCAACATGTGGGTTTTCTGAAAATAGATTCAAATTTTGTATTATTATGAAAGTTATTGCACTTGATCTGGGTTTTCTTGTAAAACTCTTGCAAAAGCTCTGTTATACAAAATATTGAAACATGTTGCAAAGCATAGTTGTAATTCTTTTCTATTTAATATTTTAAGGATTCAAGAGTTGAATTCTTAGGGTAGTAGGTAGATAAGACTATTGAGTTCCTTGAGCTTACTTGAAAATAGAGAGATTCTCTAATATTATTATTGTTCAAAAAATAATTTGAGGGGTTGGTACTCCTTGAGATTGATATCTCTAAATGAGGGGTTTGTGCTCCTTGAGTGGGTGGTAAAAAATTAGCCTATAAGGCATTGTGAATAGTGGATCAAAAAGATTAAGCCTACAAGGCATTTCAGGAGTGGTTTTTCTTCCCAATAGGGTTTTCCACTCAAAAAAATCTTGTGTCACTTTGTTCTTGTGTGATTTCTCTACTTTACTGTGGTGTTGCTGCTTTGTTTACTATTTGCTTACTACATTTCTCAATCCTGCTTATGAATGATTACATTCAACTAATGAATGCATTAATCATTGAAATATTGAGATCAAATTTGAACAATGTTTTATTTTATGAAAAATGTTTAAATATGTTAAGACACTAATTCACCCCCCCTCTTAGTGTCATTTTCAGTCCAACAAGATGGCCTTGGTAAAATATAGGAGACATGAGACTAGTGGAATTGTCAAATGATCTTCAAGGACTATGTCGCATAAGGATAATGAGGTTATGGAAGTAATGCTATGATATTTTGTGAATAGTGTATGACCTGAGGATAGACATGTCAATAATTTTCCCAAAGCATGATTTATGTTTGCATGTTTTATGTCAAGACCAAGGTAGGTGGGAAAAATGGATCAAAATGATATGGAGTAAATGGACGAATGTAAATGTCATGATGAAGGCATGGGAGATGAGATGACTTGCTCCCAAGTGTAAAAGCCCACATAGATAATTTCCCATACACATGACACTTGTTTGCCAGGTTTTTATCATGGTACTTATCCAAAGTGCCATAAGAATGGTTTTCACTTTTGGACGAAATTTTTCTCTTTACTATTTTCTTGACTTGTCCTTTTTTTAGTGTCACCAAGATGCTTGTTTGCCAGATTTTCATTAGGGTGATAATTTTTTGTATTTTTCAGTTCTTTTTTATTTTTGATATTTCTAGATGGCCTTGATGCTTTAGATAATCACTAGTTGTTCTGAACCCACAAAGGATGCTGATGCAGAGACTAGTGCCATGATATACCAATAATGACCTTGATGAAATAGTTGCCTTGTTAGGATCATAGTGCTTGCATACAATTGATTGATGTCATTGTGATCCTTTCTCATACTAGATTTGGCCTTATTAGAATACACACATCGCGATAGAGTGCCATGAAACTCCTTATGATAAATATTTGCTACCAAGATGTGATGGATTTGTGAAATGGTACTTTTGGACTTTAGGCGAGATGTAGGATTATGACAGATGATGTTAGATGTGGGAGGATTGTCTAGACATTTAGATGAATCACTATTTATTATCCAAACTTGAGATGTTGGATGACGGAGTTTGGATTGTTGATTGGCATAGCATTTGGAACCATGACTTTTAGGTGTCTTACTTGTTGACCACTTTGAAGGGGGTGGAAATTTATTATATGTGGGAGTCCTCTTTTCTTGTGGCTCTGTGCATTTTGATTGAATTTTCAATTTAGAATATTTTATTTGTTTGATCCATTTTTCTTTGGGATCCATTTTTACTTCATTTGTCCACTTGGATTTTTGTTTGATTCAATGGACTTTGACATTTGATTTTGAACTTTTGATTTGTAAGACTTTTGTTTTCGTTGGTTCCAAATGGAAGGTTTTTCCATGTTGGAATGATGATTTATGGTGTGGATAGAAGGGGTGTTGGCAACAACCTTATGACAAGGATTACTCATGCACCTATTTTGATGTTTATATCAAATAAAGTTTCCCTCAATATCCAGGAGGTACCATTAACATCATTAGATTTTATGACTGAGGAATAGCCAAGACCTTGATGTCTATAATTTTCCTGAACTTGTATAGTTACTTCTAGAATTCCTTGCTCATGTATGATGAGTCCTTTTCCTTGATATTGCATGCTTTGATAGATTCTATTTGTGATGTTGTATTTGTCATTATGGAAGCAAGATGCAAACCCATCATTGTGTATGCAAAAGTTGTTACTTGGAATCTTCTCTTCTGCAAGAAAGCGTGCTTTGATAAAAGTGGATAATCCTAGTTGATAGGATGTCTTAGATTTAGTGACATGTGTTATATCATTCTAATTGATATCTTGGGTCTGATCTTGTGACATGTCAAATTTAGATGATGCTACAGGTGCTTCCAAGTAGATGTCAAAACATTCTTTATGATCAGTGTTGTAGAGTCCAGTGAATTCAACTATAGCTTAATAATTTGCAAAGATGTCTAGAGTAGAAGACTCTTAATCTAGTGAGAAATTATGTATGTGTCCCATGGAGGAAAGTGTCTCATTTTTGGAATGGTGATATTCAGAACCAAGATAGGGTCATCATCAAGTGTTCGATTATGAATGCCATAAAGGTCAAGGAGTGGATCATTTTGTACTTCTTGATCAATGGTAGTCTCTTGGTCAAATAAGGGGTTGTCTTGGACAACATGACTGGGAATGGAATTTTTGTCAAGGATAGGTGTATGTTGGGTGCCACTATTATCTAGGAGGACTTCTTGAATGGACTTAAGGATGGGGTCATGCAATGGACTACTTTGATATTGACATGAAGGTGAAGCCATGATGTTGTGCTTTGGACTTTCCTTTTGACATGTACCCTCAAGTTTATTAATTGGGATATGACTTTGGAGATCATGATGAGATGTATAGGATGTAAGGTCTTGGTATTGATTAATGAATGGTGGACTAGGAGAGGATGCAGTGTCTTTTAAATGGGTTAGTGGATGAAGGATTAGGATAGGAGATGGAAGCTTGAAAGGGGTTGAGAGATGATGGACTAGGATAGGATGTAGATACTTGGAAGGGATTTGTGGATGAAGGAATAGAATACGACTATGAAGGCTGAGATGGGGTTAGTGGATGTTTGGTTTCCCTTGTCAAGGTTAGGATAAGTGGACTTTCGCTGTGACTTACTGAAATGCAATGTACTAAGGGAGTCTTGATAGTGAAGACAGATGGTTGAATGGCTAGGACTTATGGATAGTTGGTAGGAAGGATACATGGGTCATTGAATATGGATTGTGGTTGGTTGGTATTTGGAATTGAGGAATTTCCTTTTGAAGTCTATGGCTTGTTGGTATTTTCCATGATGGATTAACTGGTATTCAACTTGACTAGCAAGGATATGAAGGTGAAGTCTAAAGGATGAGAAGTCAAAGATATGACTATTGTTAAGGCCAAATGACAAACCTAAAGGTGCAATGGTTGAATGGTGAATCTATTTGGCATAGAGATTTACTAGAAAAGAATGTCTAAAAACTTATTGAAAATTATTGATCGGATTTAGATAGTGATGGTGATTTTTCTAAATGCCAAGAAAATGCATCGTTTGAGGTGACAAATGCGTTGCAATTTGGAAAGTTACATTGTTTAAGGTAGCAGATGTTGTGCAACAGGTCGATTACATTGTTCTAGACAATGAATGCATCACATAATTTTAGATGCATTGTAGGGTTATCAAATGCATTCTTTTAGCCAACATATGTGTTTTAGTATGTCAAATGCGCTACAAGATAGGAAGATGCATTGTTTAGGACAGTAAATGCAGTTCACAAAGTCAAATGCATTGTACAAAGTCTCAGATGCATTGTAGAATGGATGAAGCAAGGTTTTTCTTATAATTTTGGGTAGATTATTAGGAATGTTTTAGTTTGAGTGAGTGTTTCCAAATCTACAACAGGTGTTTATTTGTTCTTAAATGTCTTTGTAGACATTCAAATTATCCTAATTTATATCATGCACTAGATCCCGACTTACTAACATCAATTCCCCCTTAATCACCTTTTTACTAAACATTTACTTGAATAATCCTTATTTAATTAATTCATTGTAATTCCTCTGTTAATTAAGTAAATCAACTTTATTTGATTAAATCATCATCTTCTTTTATTAAATAAATTATTTTATTTAATTAATCCTAATGTTTCTCTTTTGATTAAATAAATCATTCTATTTATTTAATCCTAAGGTAATCTCTTTTAATTAAATAAATTAACTTTTTTTGATTAAATCTAATATCATCTCTCTAAATTAAATAAATCAAACTTTATTTAATTAAATCTAATTTTCATTATTCCTACCATTTGATTTAAATAAATCCAAAAATCTAAGTCATGTCAAATCAAACTAATTTCCATCTAAGTTAATTAAATCCTAATTAACTCTAACTCTAATAATCAAATCCTCTAAATATGGTAACTTGCACAAGTAAATGAATTTATTTGATTTATAAATTCTTCTATATCATTCAAACATGGCATGTCTTTGGAATATTCCTCCAATTTGAAATCTCCCTCCCAAAAGGACTTGTCCTCCAACATGGCATTTATAACTCTTACACATGTCTTTTTTTCTTGAGCCAAGTGGCATTAACTCACCTTTCAGGTCTTCCTCCACAAGCCATCTTTCAAATTTCAAATTTCCACCTAATTGCTTTTATTTGCACATTGATCAAAATGTGCTCCACCTCTCTTCAATAGCATGTTGACAAGTGGCACATTGTTATTGGTTTATCTTTAGTCCCACATTCTTCATGTTTTTCACTTCTGCATCCTTCATTCCTATAAATGGAGGACTCTTCTATTGATTTTGGATCCACAACTTGAGGAAAAATTACTATCTACATATTTGAATCAAAGTTCATCCATTTTTATCAAATTTATCATAGAATTTCATCACCATAGCTAGGTTATTGAGAATTTTATCAAGGATCAACCATTCACTCATCAATCTTATCTAGGAATTGGGAAAGGGATTCTTTCCACATCAAAGAAGCACCAATTCCCCCATGAGATACTGGGTTTGAACATTTGAATAGGATTTAAATAGGTTTCATTTGGTTTCTTTGCTTTATTTCTTGTTCATTGTGCTTTGAATGAATATAATGGGGAATGCTAGTTTAGATTTGTTTATTGAATAACATTGTATTGTTTGTTCATGTTTGAGCAAGTCTAGATCTACCATTCACATTTTGGTGCTAAGAGGGAAAATCTTGAGAAATTAACACAGTTTTTGTTCAAAATTCTGCTATTTTTTTCAAGTTTCTATGTTTGTAGGAAATAACACTACAAAAGAAAAAAAATAATGCTATTAGTCTAGCCTCACTATATAGTGACGCTGTGTCTACTTCAAATGGTGACATTGTGTCTGTTTCAAAGGGAAAAACTTCTATTATTTTCGTAAAGGACCTGTCTTTCAAACTCCAAAGAGTGACACTTGGAGAAATAGTGACGCAATCATGGTCTCTGTTTCTCCATAGAGTGACACTGACTTCACTAGAGAGCTACTTGATGTCTCCAAATAGTGACCCCTTCATGGGTTGCGATGCTGGGGTGGGGTAAAATTCAACTTTTCAATTTTAATTCAACATGTGCTTTTTATATTGATCACCTTGGACTTCTAACCTTCTCTTGCGAATCTATTTTCTATAGCCTTTTGTAGGTTGAGGTGATCAAAAAGGAAAGGATAAAATGAAAACAAGGCTTCTTATGGAATTATCATATGATTGTATCAAGTGGTTTTAAACACTTTGGGAGCAATTATAATCCCATTTTAAGGCTTTTGTTATCTTCAATTTTAGGACTCACATAAATTTCTTTTGCATTTTAGAAAGAATAATCAAAGGGTTAAAAATAACAATAGGAACTTACTCGAGTTGATTTTAGATTTAAGAATTGAACAAAACAACTTCAAACATTTGATTTGGTGCTATAAAATGAATCCATTAGTAATTTTTGAGGTTTAAAATGAACACGTTTTTTTACTATTTGTAATCTTTTTACAAGTTAATATCATTAAAAGGTGTATGCACTTCTCTCATGCTTCATGGTGATCTTGAGAATCAAAAGTCTTTGGTGATATTGAGTTTTCTAAAATATTTCCTCCACACTTCAATTTGGGCTTTTAAAAATTGAACAAATCTTGTGAGTGTGAGTAAGTACATTGCATGTGTTATCTCCTTGTTCATGCAAACAAAGATTGATCAAACTAAAAATGTGCTTATTTGCTTTTGTTTACCTTAAGAGGGCCTACCATGGTGGGAAAAAGTACTCACCCCAAGGGAACGACCCAAGCGGTAATGAGCGTAAGCCAGGCTCTTTCGAACCACTATATAAATTTGTGGTTGCAAGGAAAGTTTGCAATCAACTTAGTGATGTAGGATAGCTCTCCCCCAGTATTTTTATGATGTGTAAAGCCCCTGTTCTATGGGTTGGGAGGCCTCTTGAGGGAGTTCATCATCATATCCTATGAACCAGATGCCTTTATTATGAACCATTGTGTAGTAGCCAAAAATCCCAATATTTATTAGCGTCAAGAGGTCAGACCTTTGGAGTCATCCCACATACTTGTGATTCTTTGTAGAGATGAGAAGTTCATCATGGGAGTTTCATGAGAATTGAAGCTTGGTTGATCGATAGAAGTCAGTGTCATGGAGGGGAGCCAGTGTGGTCAAGCTTCTAGTATCCACTCTGAATAAGCACAACTGGATTTATCCAAGTGGGAAATTCAACAAATATTTTATTTTCCATCCTAGGATTGTTCAGTCTTGAGTTAGTTAAACACATTGATTGGATCCAAAATCTTGAAAACAAACATTTAACAATGGTCATCAAATTTCAAACCCTTTATTAGGAACACATACCTTTGAAAGAATCCAAGTGCTACTACTTGTGCCTTGAGATTTTATCCTTAGAGTATTCTAAGTATTTGGGTTTGTATCTAAATTTTCTCTCTAAATTCAACATTAGGGAACTATTTCATTGATTTCCTTGATTTCCACATAATGGATTTTATGGGATGAAAAGAGATGAGACATTAGACATTTAGTTCAAAAGCTAAGCAAGAAAGTGTTTGTGGTAAAAAGAACTCATTAAGAAAAAGATAAGAAAAAATTGGACCCCACAAATGCGCTCTTTCAAATGATTTTCGGAAAGATAAAAATATGAAAACCAAACTCCAAAGGTCTTAGTTAAAAATCTCTCAAGATATGTTAGTCTATGCTTTATGAATTAGGGACAAATTGGTCTATAACTTTTACAAGAATGCTTTAAAGGACAATCCCAATTTGTATTCATTTTACTATTGTTAAAATCCAAGTCTTTTTCAAAGGTTTGAGTTTCTCACATAGGAAGTATAGCATGTTCTTCAATATCGAGGTCTTGTAAACAAAAGTATTTCTAGGTTCACTTAGGATCACAATCAAAATTTTCATCCATCCTCAAAACATCAATCAAATCCACTTCACAAACAACTCTTAGAATCTTGGAGAAATCCTTCATACTAGACTTTTGGAAAATCCTTTGAATCAAATCAAAATCATCTTGCTTGACTAAGTGTGTGTGGATGCATCCTTCTTCATACACTTAGTTAAATTATCACATTGTGAAAAAAATTATTCCAAGACACCATATAACCTCTTGGAGTTTATGAGTTCATTATCAAGTCCAAAATCAAATCCAAATTCAAGTCCAAATCAAATCAAAATCAAAATCCAAAATGAAATCCAACATCAAAAATACAAAAGTCCTAAAGTCTAGTATCTCCTTCAAGGTTCTTAAGATTTTAATCATCCACAATCATCCACCTTTCATCATGTCATCACCATCCTTTGATCCTTAACATCTTAGACTTTCTTTTTTGTACCTAAAGATCAATCCAAGGAGTTAGAGGTTCAACTCCCACATTCCTAAAAATTGATCCTTATTTTATGGTCAAAACTAAATTTCAACACAAGAACATTGAAAAAAACAAAGAAACATCCAATTCAAGTGACTTGAGTCAAACTGTGCCTCAAATCAACCCCATTAGATCTAGCAATCCACCACTTAACCTTCCTCAACTTCCACAAGATCCTCAAGAGGAAGGTTGTCAAGTGGAAGACATCACCAACAATGTCATAGGGACGACCCAAGATGAAACCATAGAAATAGTCAAAAATCACAAAATTTTCAATGTGATGATGAGGTTGAATCCTTCACAATACATGTTAGAGCTACTAAAGGAAGGGACTAAACTCCCTTCTGACTATGATGTAGGCACTATTGTGGAGAAACTTCTTGGTACTATGCCATTGGTATCATTCACACCCTTATTTCAAAGCATCATTCAACCCATGCCCCAACCCACATGATTCCTTGCTCCAACTCAACCTATTGTCAACAAGGGGAGCTCATTGCTTCATGTTCTTCAAACAAATCCCCTTGTAAATAACCAAGACTTGGATGCAAACACAATCTTGGGTCAATCTGTTCCTCAAAATATGAAACACCCATACGTTTTTCTCATCTTTTATAACCCCAACAATCCATCCTCTACAACATTGGCATATCATCTTAACCCACAAGTCTCTCCCCATGACTTCACAGGGAGAAGGTGGACTATTTGGACCATGAGGGATATTTGATCCCTCATCATCATCATCATCATTTGATCAATGGAAGACACCACCCATCTTCCCACCATTTCCACCTCTACCACTAACATCCACACCACTTCTCGGTTTAGGGAAACCCCGTTTACCAATCCTCAATCAAAAAAATCAAAGAAATAATCCAATCAGGAATCAAACCATCATACCAAATCCATCGATCATGCCACCAATATCGCAACACCAGGTGGCACCAATCCAAATGACACAGACAATCAAAAAATCTCAAAATGTTGTCTCCCAAGGACCTATCATATCAACTACACCATCTACCACACAACCCCCTATCATCAATCCAACAACACCTCTCATGACAACATCTCACACCATTCCAAATCCACCATCACCACCACCACCAAAATCAAACATGGCAAACCAATACAATATCACATTGTAAGCAGCTCAACAAGCCTACCAAAAGGTACTTCAATAGTTTCAAGCTCAATAAGCCACACAAGTTGCACAACAAGCCGCTCAACAAGTGCAAGCACAACAAGTTGCCCAAGCTCAAGCTTTGTTGTAACAACAACAAGCACAACAAGCACAACAAGCACAACAAGCTACCCAAGCTATGGAAGTAGCCCAAGTAGCTCAAGCTGCACAAGCCACATAAGCTGCATAGGCTGCCTAGGTTGTACAAGCCTCCCAACAAGCTCAAGCTCAGGCACAAGCCCAATATCATACTCAACAAGCACAAGCATATGCACAATACCAAGCAGCTCAGTAACAAGCATATCAACAAGCTCTACAACAATACCAAGTGTAGACACGTCAAATTGACATAATGCATTCAACTAGGTCATATTCATCCATTCGGCAAATAAATCAAGTTTATTTATCAATCTCCTAAAGTCATCAGTTTAAATCAAATAAATCAAACTTGATACTATCATCATCTCTTTGATTAAATAAATCAATCATTTATTTAATTAAATCTCAGATCATCATTCATCTCCCTTTGATTTGATTTAAATCCCTAAATCAAGTCAAGTTGGTCAAATCAGCCTAATCATCATTAATTTAATCTAATCCCGATTAAATGCTAATCTCACCCACTTGCATTCTCTAGATTTGGCCACTTGCACATGAAATTTCATTTAATTGATTTATCAAAATCTTTATTTTCAACTTGGCATAAAGGGAGAATATCCTCCAAGTTTGAATCTCCCCCCAAGTGGACATGTACACCCAACAGAGCATTTATGAGGCCTTACATGCCTCCTACATGTCCCCTTCCAAAGTCAAAATTAGCATTTATTGCAAAATTTGAATTCAAATTTTCCCTCTCATGGGAACTCTTCCCAAATCTTGCACAACCATTGGCCTATCATCACTTGACAAGTGGCCTTATCTTATTGGATTGATCTTTGTCCCACATTGGTCCATTTTCAACACTCTTAGCATTTTGAAAATCTATAAAATAGAGGCTTCATCTCTTATCAAATCCTTCACAACCTCCACAATTTCATCCAAAAAACATATGCAAAGTTACTCTCCTTGAGAACTAATTTTGCTCATCATTTCCATTGCATCATCATCACTAGCTATCAATCAAGGATTGGGAAAGGGTCACACATAGCACATGTGACACCAATCCAATATGGGATAGATTGATTTCATGTTTTTCTTTGTAGGATTTTATGTATCTTGTTATTAGATAGCATTTTAGAACATGTTAGATATCTCATATGGATGTTGAAGGTTTTCTTTGCTTGGAGACTAATCATGTTTGTCTATGTTAGTTACTAACCATTTGTAGATTTGATGTCCACACCAAGTGTAACAAAAATCAACCCAATTATTATCCCAACAATAAGCATTGTTGGTACTAACAACAACAACAAGACCAACAACAAGCATTGTTGGCACAACAACAATTTCAGGCATACCAATAGGCCTTGGTCACACAACAAAGCTTGCAAAAACGTCCCACAAATATACACAACACCCCACCTGCCACTTAAATGATTAGACCACCTCAAAACACATTCACTCCACCACCCGATCCAAAAAATGACGTGATGACATAAATAAAGTTGCTCTTGCAACAGGTGCTAGACCTCCAATCTGGAAAAACAATGAAAATTCTAAGCAATTTTTTCTCCTATCCATTCAACAGAAGCCTTACGATAGTACCGTTCCCAAAAGGGTTTGAAATACCTAAATTTGACAAATGGTTCTCTTGCCTCCCTCTTGGAATCAAATAATTCCAAGAAATCATGTATGCATTCATAAAGAACTATTCATTCAACATAGGAATGGATGTGAGTCTAGAGGAACTATCCACTCTTAAATAGGCTAAGGGAGATACATTCACAACCTTCATACAATGTTGAAGATCTAAGGCCAATAGGAGCAAGTGGGCCATGCTAGAGGAACAACAAATCTGCACTATCATTTCCAATCTTGAGAAAAATGTGCCTTTCCACCTAAAAATGTATTGCATCACCACGTATGACCATTTGATCCCCAAGACACTCAACATCGAAAGAGCCCTTATTGCACAAGGGGGAACACTCACATATTAGGAATATCAAGACAACCACCCTTACACCATTTATAACAAAAAACCTTGCACATGGGAAAAAACCAAAAATGTCACTAATGATGGTGTGATTGATGCCAAGGTCATAATTAGTGTCCCTAAAGATATACACGAATCCAATGCCCGATCATAATAAAGGGAATAACCATGGAAATGTAAACCATGTTTACGATCTTGTTGTCATATCCCTAGATGAATGGGTCACTATTTTTAATGTCAAGGGAGCCAAAGGCCAAAGTTGATTGTGGAGTCACCACACATGGCAAAAAAGTTACCATTGCTGGACCATCCCAACCATCTAAGGCATCCACCTCAAATCCAAAATATGTTCCCAATGGTTATAATGTCTTGTACTAGTTGAAAAGAACCCCCACTCAGATCTCCATCATGGAGTTGCTAAAGATCTCACCCGTGCATAGGAATATCCTAGAGGAAGCATTGGCTTCATCCACTTTCCCTAGAGATCTTGATGCTAAACAGTTCCAAGCTATGGTTAGACACATCACCACCCCACATCTCCTCACATTTTTTGATCAGGACCTCCCAATGCAACCATCTCATAACCACGCACTCCATCTTGAGGTCTTGGTCCATTAAACAAAGTCAAAAGCATCTTGGTGGATGGGGGTACATGTCTCAATATCTATTCTCTCAAGTTAATAAAGAATTTGGGGTTCTCTGAGGAAATCATTGAAAAAGGTAAAGGTATAATAATTAGGGCATATGATGATTAGGAAAGATTGTCTCAAGGCACTATTCAACTCCCTATTCAAGTAGGGTCAACCATCATGGAAACCACATGCTAGATCCTTGATCTTGATTTACCTTATAATATCCTCCTAGGGAATCTATGGATACATGGGATGCAAGTTGTCACCTCTACCTTCAACCAATGTGTCAAGTTTCCCTATCATAATCAAGAGGTCACAATCCATGGTGATCCCAAGCCATTTTATTACTATAAAATTATGGAAGAAAAGTATTACAAGATACCCTAGGTCCCAAAGAATGATGAAGGCCCTACCACTCCATATGTAGACCCAACTACTTTAGCCTCCACCTCTAAGACAAAGACACTAGCCATTCTTGAAATCTCTAAAATTAAAGTTATTATCCAAGACAATGGTTGTGGGGATTATAGAATGAAGAAGAGTGCTTTTGTAATAGGAGAGTTATCTCACTCTCCTAGGTCTCACGGGAAATCCCAATCGATTGAAACATCATCCCAAAATTTTAAAGCAGACCCATCTAGATTCAAGTGTTGGGGAGACATAAGCCGAGAAGTGGTAGATGAAAAAGACATATGAAGTCCACTATATCAAGATGAAAGGCGTATGTATGATCTTCCCATGGATGATAGCAACAAAGGACTACAAATGATGCTTGGTATGGGCTATAAAAAAAATAAGAAACTTGGGAAAAATGACAATGGTCTTCTAGTCCCTCTCATCCATGAGAAGCGTATGAGAAATAATGGCCTTGCGTGCACCCCTCCAAAAATAACCATACTTGGAAAAGGTGCCCTAGTGAGAAAAGTAAACTCTTCGCCTCAGCTGCCAGTATCCACAGGTTTTCCCTTAGATAACTTTAGCTTTGACATAACTAATGTGTGTAACAAGGACCCTATAATTGACTTACCCATGCTATTCGAGGATCCCTCCCTTCTCATGATTAGTACCCTATATTTTTAGTCAAACAACCAAACCCATGAGCTAAACTTAGTCTATCCCCAACTCATCAATTATGACCAATGAGGACCACCAATTTTGGACACATTCAAAAATGATGAGGATCTCTCAGAATTCATGGGATTGCAAGATACTATACCATGCAAAGATCACAAGGCTAGATTCAACATTGAGTTGGACACATATGCCTATTACACGGAAATGATTGAATCCTTTAGTCGTAAAAGGGAAAATTTAAGAATAATATCTAGGTCTTTGAGTGAAAACCACACTATGACACTCTCTAACCCAAAAACAGGCATGTGCAGGATCATCATAGAAAAATAGGCCCTTAAGTGGGAAAAATTTTAGAAAAATTAGAGCTAGGAAACTTGATGTAAAAATTTGAATAAGTTATCTATATTATTTCAAAAATGTATTAGAATAGAATCTGTAGAAAATTGAATGTAGTTTGTAACACCCCTCCATTTTGGATTTTTGGATCGGCAAGGTTTTTTGTATGTCTGATTATGCTTATGATGTGATTGTGAACTTAGTGATTATTTGATCATGAACTGTTTGGTGATGCACATGTTATATCATGATGCAAAAATTGTGTCTGAACATGCTTGGACTTTGGAACTTGATTACTTGTGATCATGATTGATTAAATGATGTGGAAGTTATATGTTGATGTGATGTTCTTTTATTCCAATGTTATCCTTATGGCATGATTCAGAATAACTTAGAAGATATTTGATTAAATGATGTTTTATGCTATTGATCATATCATTGATGTTAGATGTGTCAATTAGAGATACTGTATTAGTGAAGGGGACAGATTGTATCACTTGCTTGCGAGCGCCCTACAATTCTGAGATTCCCTCTTCATGGTGTGTTTGATCATAACATACATATATATTTTGCACGTTCGACATGTTCTTTGCTACAAGTTGGCAGGTACATGACATCGACTCCACCTGGCTTCACAGGTGTGAGCATGTCCATTTACCAACGGTAATTGATTGGGAGATAGTAGCTAGGTTTTTCGAGTCAAGTCGTCACCCTAGTCATAGCGTGTTGTTGAGTTGTCGTCGGGGTCAGTTGTTTTAACTTGGCCAGTTTCCCTTGAGTGTTTATTTAATTTAAAGTTTAAAGTTTATTAAATGACTTGAGTAGTTTAATTGATGATTAAATGTGTTTAGTTGCAATGTTGAAATGTGATTTATTTTATTGATTTATTTGATGAAATTAATAAAATAATTATTGGGTAATTGATTGATTTGATTAATTAATAAACTAAATTTAGTTTATTAATTAATTAGATTAATAGTGATGTAGTAAACGAAATAGTGATTTTGGCGTTATTGTATACCTAAATGAAAATGGAAGTTATATTGAATATTTAGGATTTAATTAAAATCCTGTTTGAATAGTTATGATTAAATTAAAATAAATAAATAAAGGATAGTGTGTTTTAATTGAAAATCATAGAGAAAATAAATTCTTCGCAATTTGAAATGGAGAAATTTGGAAAATACATAAAGTTAAAATTAAAAATTTGAAAATTGAGTTTTGAATTAAAAATTCAAAAATTGGTTTTATAAAATTAAAATTAGAAGTGGGAATTTTGAATTAAAATCTTGAAATATTCCCATGCTTTTAAATATTATTTTGGGTGAGTGGGAAAAATAGGGTTTTCTTTGACCAAATTAGAAAAAACCCTATTTTGGAGAAAAAGAGCTCTCATGATTTTTGGGGGAATCTTGCAATTTTTTTGGGGAGAGATCTTCTTGGTGGTGGTTTGGTTTTGGTTTTGGGGAAGAAGATTGAAAGTTGCTGGAGGTGGATTTGAAGAGGTTCTTGAAAACTCCATTCGAATATGCAAATCTTGGAGAAAAATCAGGTTTTTCATACTCTTACTTTGAATCATTTTGAAAATAGATTAAATCTTGTTATGGATGTTTTTGAAATCTTTGTTGGCTATGTGTAATCTTGGAAACATTGTTTGGAATCAATTTAAACTATGAAAATTCATTTTAAAACAAGCAGTAGATCTTGAAAAATGTTTCAAATGAAAATATTTGATCCCTTTTGACAATTTGGAGAAAACCCTAAATTTTTACCATGCTATTGTGTTTAAAATCTTTCCTTTTAACCTTCACCTCAAGAAAAATTTGCCCTGGACTGTGGAATGATGTAATTATATATAGATTTATCCATTCACATTATACAAAAGTTTTCCTTTTAAAAATAAAACTTTGCTTGGGTGAAATTCGTTCTAATTTTTTTTACCAGAATTTTGTGTTTTTGTTTTATTTTCGTTTTAAAACGAAATTGAAAAAATATAATATTAAATTTATTTTTTTTTGGTTGTGTGGGGGCTGCCCATAGCCACCCCCCATCCATGGATGGGGAGGGGCTGCAAGCAGCCACCACAAGGGCTGCGCCCCTGTGTGAGGTTGCGTAGCAGCCACACAGGGGTGCGTCCCCTGTTGCGGCTGCAACGCAGCAAAAAGAAAAAAAAAGGGCTTTTAAGCCTTTGTATTTTTATTATAAAGTTTTAATATATTTAAATTTATTTTTAATTGTATTTATTTTATTTAGAAGATAATTTTATATTATATTTTATATTATAATATATAATATTATATATATTTAATGTTTAATATTATATATATATTTAATATTAAATATTAAACATTTAAATAATATTAGATATATAATATTTAATATAATATGTGTATTTTAAATAACTTTGCTAAATTAGTTGATTAATATCAAAATAGAATTGGGGTTTATAAAATAATAATAATGATATTTCATTGACATTAAAATAAAAATTTTGTAATGATTATGTGGCTATTATAGTGGAAGAAATTGATATTAAAATAAATAATTTGTAATATTGAAAACTTTAATTAGTTGAACTAAAATATGTTTAATTAATTAGACAATTAAACAGATACATTTATAATTACATATTTATATATACATTTACATGTATATGTAATATATAGTTAAATTTGTGTATAGATTAGTGTATGATGTATATGTAAAGGCAAAAGTTATGATCACATGTTTTAATTAAAATTTGGTTTTGTAATTAAATGACTTATTTATAAGTTGATTAAATGGATTATTTTATAAAGATTATTTTAATCCTTATCCATAATTGAGCCAATAGAATTAAAGTATTAAGTTTAAAATTTCTCATTGGTGTCATGTGATTATTAGATAATTTAATGACTATTTTAAAAAGTTGATGTTGATCATACGTTTTATTTAGAATATTGAATTCGATTATTTTATTTGTTTAATTCATGATGTTATATAGATTAAGTGACTAGAACTTAGTTAAATTATTGATGCGAATGTGAAATAAAGGCTAATTTATTAAATCTAAATGCCTATTTATCAAAACATTCTAAGTATAGAAGACAATTGAGAAACTTAGAGACAATGAATAACCTAGTTTAGGTGGTTCTAATTATTAATTATGGAACAAAATTGAAGAGTTTAGGATTAACGAATGATTTATTTAAATCAAAGGACTTTATTTGTCAAATGTTGTTTTATTGATAATTTGACTTTGATTAATTATAGGTTGATCAAGTAGAGTTGTATTATCCATTTTAATTCTTTAATGTTAGCAAGAGGATTTATGTATATAATATTTAGTATAATTGATTGGAATACATTTGTGATCAAGAAGAGATGAGTTTTAGTTGATTTATTAATACGAATTGAAAGAAAGACTGATTTATCTGATCTAAACGTCTACTTATCAAAACATTCTAAATACAAAACACAGTGGTTAAACTTAGAAGTAACAAATGATTTAATGAATCATATGAGATTGAGTTGTTGACTTATTGCTATAAAAGTAATTTATTTAATCCAGATGTCTTACAAATCAAGTGGATTTACTTACAGTATATGATTGTGAAACATAGAGTGATTGATTGGTTTAATTCCAGTTCGATGATGCTATTTATTAAAAGGTCTTGATTTAGAATATGGCTATGAAATTTAGAGTAATTGAATGGTAGATATATATATATATATGTCAACGTCGTGAAAGGAAATGAGTTTATATTGGATCAATGCAAGTCATGAATACTGTGTTTGATTGGATTTAGGAAATCTGAATAGTAGCTTCCTTCATTGTTTGAAATGTTCTTAGTGGTTAATGGTTCATCTTTGATGTGTTGTGGAATTAGTGTGAATGTATTGAAAGTCTTCCAGATAGGAGTTCTTTTATCGATATCAGTTGTGGCATGTGAGTTAGTCTTTTGATGTGTTGTGGGGAAAAGTGCATAGTTACACCATGTCATTTCACCCAGTTTTCACATATGGGGATGTTTTATGCCTCCTTGGGAATAGGAGAGGGTCATGTGTTTATGCCTCCTTTGGATGGAGTGGTATTTTGTATTTTGTTTTCCTCCAGTGTATGGAGTGGATTATGTGACCTTGTTTACCTCCAGTATTGGAGAGGGTTTTAACCTTGTTTTCCTCTAGTGTTTGCAGGGAGTTTCCTTGTTTTCTTACCTCCTTGGATTGGAGAGGTCGTGTTATCTAGTCACCTTTTGTGGTTATAACCGTGTGTGTGGTCTTAGGAGAGTGGCTTGCAATGGGCACTGGCACACAAAGTGGTGCCAGGATAACCCTTTGTAAGTTGGTTAATTCAGTGATAACTAAATAAACATTTAGAAGTTTAGGATGCATTAAACATTAAATAAGATTAAGTATGCCTCGCTCATGGACCCAAGGGCTTGTTGTAGACTTGGGATGAGATGGGAGGGCTTGGAATGGCAAGATCATCTATCTCATCTTCACGAGAGGTATTTGGTTCCGCATGACTAAGCATGGGTGCCGGGAATGCAGTAGAGGCTACCAAGATAGCCCGTGGAGTGGGGGTCGGGGCCTAGGAAGATTCCTAGAGGAAATCCCTTGATGAACTATGCGATGACACTCTTCCCAAGTTAGTAGTTTGTATTTGATATTTGTGACACTCTTAATCTATTCTTTGTCTAGAAGCAATGTAACCAATGTTTTTGTTGTGAGAGTCATAACTTGAGTTGTACGTATGACCGTTCAGTCATGTGATGTGGTACTTGTATTTATTTCGTATTAGTTTTGTGTAGCCTATGTCTAGTGGTAGATGGTGTTGTGTTGGAATACCTTGTTACTATCTCCTATCACGGAGGGAGTGGAACCTTTTGGATTCCACGTGGTCGGGTGGCGTGCTTCTTAAATCCATTGGTTCTTCTTCATGTTCGTGTGATCATGTTTTCCAGTTGGAGAGCTCGTGCGAATCAGATTCTTCTCACACTTCATTCTTTTAGTTCTTATTGTATTTTGTTACCCCTCATATGTTATTGAGGTGGAATTTGTATTATGTAATCATATCGTTGGAATTACCTCATTCGGGGAATGAGTGTTGTAATCTTATTGTTTAAATCTTGTTAATTGAAATCTTTTGGTATTCCTTATCCTTCGTTGTAAGTTATCTTGTATGGATTGTATGTTGTCTCATTTCCTTAAGTGATTAATGTTTCAGTTTATATTAATGTTTGTTGTTGTTCGGATTTTAAAGTAATCTTTGTCTTGTGGCCTTAGAGGTTGTTGGCAATGAGTATTCATCTTACATGTTATTTGTACTTTAAAAAAAAAAATTTGGTGCATTTAAGTAGTGAATTGCAACTTCCTCTAGGGTTGTGTGGCGGGGCATTACATAGTTTCTAAAATAGTAGGTTTATTTTCAAAAAAAAAAAGAAAATCTATTTGGTAAAAATTTGAAATTTCAATGTAGCAGTACTTAAATTTCAGGGAAAAAATGGGAAGTAGGTGTCTATCTTACCACGCTAACCACAATAAAAGATTAAAAAAAATTATAATATTTTAGATATAGGTAGAGGACTCATGTCCCGATGTGATGCATATTTTTTTGTTAATTTTTTCCAAGTAAATGATTAATTACGATTTTTTTATTACAATTATATATATACAATATCTAACTATGTCCTTTGGGGTACATGTGACAACATTACTAAACATAAACCCATATGATAAGGATGGTTGCCACATCATGAGATTACATTGCAAAATCATGATATAGGATAAGTAAACAATGATCATACATCCATAAATGAACCACATGATACATTCAAGAATATCCATACATTACATTGATCAAATCATAATATACATATTGTATCAATATGAAATTACATTTTTTTAGGTTTACAAGAGTACAACAATGCTTCTGCACTCAAAGTGGGAATCATACAACAATTACAAGAGCAATACAACAAAGAACATGGTACAATTGAACTGTGAAGAAGCTCTGGATCAACTACATCGGTACAATGTCCAGGCTTCACGAACTCCGGTTAGGGACCCAATGGGGTACATAGCACATTCCACTCGACCACATGGACCCAAAGGCCCACCCCCTATGCTAGGAGATGACAAGAAAGGCCCACAACATAGAATAATCAAGTGGAAATACTACAAGACTCAACAAACAAGAGTAACAATAAACAATAATTAACTTCTATATTAAATGAATACTTACAAGGTGGCTGCTTCTAGAGGCACACAAAGGTAATAGAATAACAAGGGATACTCTAGGAGATTGTCATCACATGGCCCTATATGGGTTATCATAGCTGCCTCTCACTAGGCACCAACCCTTATCTATGCTTATCTTGGTTGCCTCTCACTAGGCACCAGCCCCATAGGGTGACACATGCAGAATCACTAACCTTTCATGAGGACAAGGTAGTGATCTTGTCACCCATTTCCTTCTCAGCCCACCCTTAGTCTGTGAAAGCACTAATATCCTAGGTGAGACATCTTATTTATCTTGTTTAGTGTGATCCTACCCAACCCCAATAGTATATTTTATTAGGTTTTCTTTTATTAAATAAACTCTTCCATGGATTATCTAGGCTGCCCCTTTGTTTGTTAGCCTCCATGAAAAGCCACTCTCCCTTATAGCACCAAAACACAATCAAACGACATCAAGGGGTGTGCCAGAACATGTAAATCACTAAAACAACAAAACCAAGTGCATGTGCGGAGTATAACCATCTCGCCCAAGAGCTACATCAAATGTCAACACCATAGTACAAGGTAACCCCATAAGAGCTAAAAAATTAGAGACAAGAACAAACAAACGACAAGGATAAAATAATGGAAAATCCAACATTAATCAAGCTTCCCCACCGCCTCTAGAAGTCTACTAAATTATAAACACACTGGTTCCATATCAAAAAGGAAATAATAATAAAATCTCAAGAAACTATTTTCAATCAACCACTTAAGTATAAAATAGCGAGCGACAATATCACGATGAAATCCTCATGCTCAACCAAAAGAAGGCTGACATAGCCAACTCACTTACAAAGTCACCCACAAAATACACGAAAAGAAGGCTAACATAGCCAACTCAATTACAAAGTCACCCACAAAAGCACAAGGAACCAATCTGACATTACATCCATAAATCATACTTTTAAAGATAGCTCACAATAACCATGCAATCAAGAAAAAACTTCCATAAATGATCATCTCTTCCACTAGAACAATAACCAAGTTCACTCTCACTCCGTAAACAACACATTAATTGAGGTAACAATAAATTCAACAATACAACCAACCACATAAAATAATTTGACATAATTACCCATAAAAGATATTCCTATAGTCAAAACTAAAAATAACAACTCATTAAGTAACATTCTTGCTTTCTCACTAACTTGTCTGAGCTATTAACTCTAATTTGTTTGAGTACAACTCACAAAAAACTATTGCCCCACAATAAAAAATACCCTTCTCTTCTAAAACATAATTAAAGATTACTCTATAAACAAAATTTATCTCTTTAGTTATTCAATAACTATTTCTTAGTGATCTTATAAAAAAATTCATAAGAAGAATGACATTCTATAATATAAGCAAGGAATCTAACCGAACAAACTTAATCAAATCTTTTTAATTGTTTAATTCTATCCAAATCAATATTTCTGTGAGAGATATTTTCTTTCTACACCATACTTTATATACATTATTAACTTCTAAATATTGAAACAGTCACTCAAATACTAATAAGATACATACATAGATATATATATATATATATATATATATATATATATATATACTCAAATTAAATAACTAGAACTATTCATATATAGATAGAAAGACAGATGCCAAAAGTAATACACAAAATGAAATAAACCTTATGTCAAATAAGAAAAAGCAAGAGGAACCATTATTTAACCTCAAGGAGAATAATTCTAATTTACTTGTCAATACAATCTTCCAAGTTTGAGTCAAAAATTCTTATTTAATATATATTAAATTTCATCTTTGATAAGTAAAATATCTTAGCTCCTTACTTTTAAATTGCAATCTTATACCTTATAAAATCCACTAAATAATTTTCCTCTTTACACACACATAACCTTTTTGATACGAGACTCATACCTCTCTAATTAGTTTAATTCAATATTCTATTGTCAATTTATAATGAGATATTTAATAACTATATACATTTGTATGATCCTACCTTATAATTGGGAATTTTTTTGTAAACATTTCATTTCACTTGAATGTATTAAGCAATTATTTACATACCTATTTATGTATTTATATACGCTTATCTAGTATTTTTATCTTCATAAAATTGAATGCCTTTTAAATAATACTTAAGGCCATTACAGGGGCTGAGAGTCAATTATAAGATATCTATATATATGTTTATATTTAATGGAATACCATAGCATTACAAATAAATGAACCCAACCTAAGCTGAACGATTATAAACATAGGGCATCAAATATTTATCATACTACAATTTCCATCAAATGTGAAGCTGAAACATAACCATACCTATATATGTTATTATGAATAAATCGAATACTCAAACAAAACGCCATAAGTGATTGGAAAATCTGCACCAAGAAACCATTTCTAACTAGGAACAAAGACGAATAGGGGTTCAAGTTAAATTGAAAACTCTTAAAAGGAAACATCGAACGTCTATGTTTTGGTTAATTTTGAAAGGATCCTTAACTATGAAAGCGACAGGGACAATCTCTAGATGAAGGCATTGCTATAGGTTGTATCCTTCAATGGTAACATTTGAGGTATGGTAAAGTAATAAACCGTGGTAGGCTTGCAACATTTAATATTCTCGTCTCAATCATTTAAGTCATCTCCCATCCTTATTAAAGTAAGGTTCTCAATGCAAAAGAATAAACTCCCAAACAGTAATGAACTCGACATTTAATAGCAACAGCTAAGTTAGAATCATGCATAAGAAAGTACAGTCGTCACAAGAAACAAGGAGGAATATTCTATATGTTGATACAAGTAAATAAAAACCTTGAGGAAAAGCATAAAATCCTGATCATTATGCTGACCCCCGGTTATTGTCTTAGCTACTCTATCTCCAAGGCTCGTCTTAGACTTTTATAGCACCTGAGCCTCTCCTACTATTATTAGGTGAACAGACTATATTGGCGAAGGTGTTACTTAATTAGCTGAATATCGTAATACTTATTCTCATATGCGAAGTAAAGTGCTAAGTATGTGGGCTTGGTCACCGTTCAAGTAAAATAACACCTTCCAAAAGAGTGGAGCAAGCTAAATAAACCAGGCCATAAAATGGTATATGCACAAAATGACTTTTCAAGGAAACTGTCAAAGTCTTCGAATTGATGTCGCACTCTAAAACACATCCTAACACTGTAAGCTACGCTTGTGAAATAGGTGCGCGCAGACACACAGGTATAGCAGATGAGGGCTGCGCCAACTTCAGACATCAATAATCCTTATTGCATTACATATATAGTTGATAATTTGGTGCGCAAATTGTAGATTTGGATTGGCGAATGAAGTGTGTTTTCTTGGAGCACCATCGTTGCAAGATATGTATGCTACAACGATATGGGAACATACAAAAAGGTACGCGAGTTTCTTGATGACATGCCCAGGAGAGATGAGATTTCATGGACTACCATTATCACCCGTGCATAGCAGTTTGAGGTCAAGGAATCATAGAAGAGCAAGACTTAATGCCACACGATGGAAGCAACCAAAGAGTCCAAGTTGAATGAAAGATTAAGAGGGAATTGACAAAGCTTGTTTTTCATTTAACTTATACATGGTAAATATAATATCAAAAGCCAAAAGAGAAACTTAGATAACGAACACCCACCACAGCATATAATCAGTTCATCAATACAAAAATCTGCGGTCAAGCCATAAAATTTGGAAGAAGAATTTGTCTCTTCACAAAAAGATAATAAAAACCAAATCGACACACCCACTATGAAGATTAACATGGAAGGAATATAACCCTGGGTGCCACTTGATGAAGAAGAAGACTCGCTAGTTGCACTTGATAAGCAACAGAAAATCCAGGAAACCTAAATCGAGTACCTTACAAAACAGCCTATCACTAATTAATATGACATAAGGCCAACATAAGAAGGAATAAGTTGTAGACTGATCAACGCTAAATGGGATATGGTGAAACCAAAAAACAAATGACCCCCTAGCAAAGTGGATGAGAAAAAGAATGATGCCACAATGTAAACCGAAAGGATAGACTCAGAGATCAAAGCTAAATGATTCAGTTTTAAAGAGGTACGCCTACACTACAACCAAGAGGCGCCTATAAACAAGGATGCTAAATGAACCAATTATGAAAGCTACAATTTCCTCAAGACACACTTTGAATAATGGACAAAAACTCCAACCCTATGGGCGAAAAGAAAGATATTTCAGAATTCAAATCTAGCATTCACAACGCATCACTATTCAGACATTAATTTCCAACAGACGAAGATAAGATATTGTTACATTATTTGAAAACCAAAATTACGAAAAAAGCAAGACCAAACTGGATTTACAATTGAAGATGGAGACGAAGTATTAAGACGATTGTTTCTTCTGCAGTCCCCAAAATCCGTCCTCTGTTCCCAAAATCCACCTCCAAGAATTCTTCAAGCTGTATATTTTCTTTTACGTTTATTTTCAGAGCAAATTTTGCTTGTTCCCTTAAAAAACCTAAAATTAATTGCCGACCTTTTCCCCCATAATTGAGCATTCTTAAAAATCTGAAAGGATTAGTATTTTTGAAAACAAAAATCAAATGCTTAATCATAAAAACTCAAAAATCAACAACTTTCCCTCTGATGCTCAGTTGACTGTGCATGCACTTGCATGCCAAATGTTTCCCAATTTTATCTCTTTTTAATTACTTTTTTGTGATTTAACATTATCACTTAATTTCCAATTTAAACACATTATCCACTACATTTGTATTTAAAATAACATTATTAATAAATGCAAATAGTATTCTATTATATTCTTTCAAATATTCATCATTAATAAAATTATTAATATATAATTATCGAATCATTATAATTTAACAAATTAATTTAATAATTAGTAATCACTATCACCACATAATACTTTTCCACAAACATATTGCATTTAATTAATATTTACTTCCAAATTAATTTAAGTTACCTTGTAAATCAATTTAAATTGATTACTCAAGGCTAATTATAGGATTAACTTTATGATATAATTTTGAAATCAAATTAAATTAAATAATAGAATCAACAAGTGGAGAAGACATCTCAAATAAACAACTTACTCAAACGTCAAATGTCACCAAGGGCTAAAAGCCAAGGGGTGCTACATATTTGAATTTTTTATAATTTTATAATTATATTTTAAGATATAACAAGTAAATAAATGCATAGAATGGAAAATATAACAAGTAAACAATCTTTAAAGAGTTTAATTTTTTTCTAAAAATTAGGTAAATATTTTTTTTATTATGGTCTTTGTGGTGTAAAAATGCCTTGAAAAACTATGATAAAAAAGGTTTTTAGCCAATAAGATTGAGGAAAAATAAGTTTTGAAATTTGAAAGTTAAAAATCTTAAGAAAATTAAGATATAATGTATCAAAAGAAAGTAATGAATTTTGAGTGACTGCAAGTAAACCATTTAATCACTAGTTAAAAACTACCCTTTGCCTATAGTTCTATGACAAGAACTAACAAGTAAATAAGATTGTCACTACCTTATCTTATCAAATAATTACACTCTCAAATAATATTTTGAAATGATAGTTATTAAGAAATTATAGAATATATCATCTTATCCACCAAATTTATTGTTAGTTGTTAAGGGTATTATTATTCACATGAGGTGTAATTTCATGCATTTGGATATTTGTTTGATCATTATAGTTAAAAATTATATATGATAATTTTATAGAATATAATAGCCTATCCTTAAATTAGTTGTTAGTTATTGTAGTTATTATTACATGATGGATAATTTCATGCATTTGGATATTTGGTTGATTATTGTAGTTTATCCATCACATTAGTTGTTAGTTATTAGAGTTATTGTTATTTGATGTATAATTTTATATCATAGGTAATTTTTTGCATTTAGATATTTGATTGATCATTATAGTTAAAAATTATTTATGATAAAGTTTTAGAAGGAATATAAATTTAAATAATGTGTTCCTTCTCCTTCTAAATAATTTGTATTTTATGTATTTTTATTGTAACGCCCGACGTGCAAACCCCAGAGAACACACACATAGCAAATAAAACTTTTTTTAAAACAATACAATTCACTACCTATAGCTATATTCAATGATCACACAAGCTACAAGAAAAGATAGAAGTGAATTACTAACTTTGGCAATAAAGTCTAATTACTTAGGTCAGCTTAACATACCTCTTACATTCTATTTTATTGACAAGTCCTTGCTCCCAATATCTATACCTGCAAGGTCTACATGACTTGGCACACACATTAGATCAAAGATAGTTAGCACATGATCACTAAGAGAAGCTATATAAATCAATGGTAGTTTTTACGTTATCAAAAATAAATGACAAATCTCAAACAAGACTCAGGAGAACAGTCCTAGGGGCCTGACCTAATGCCTCAGGGGCTCATCACTCGATGGTCTTGCCTACGTATATAATTCTTAGAGGCACCGTAGTTCGACAACTTGAGCTGCTCAAACTCATTGACTGAACAACCAAGGATTCACTCATAAGACTTTCAAGGAGGAATCTACTCCAACACAAAAGTAACACAGCACCACAAATACATGATAAACTCAAACCTCTATTCATAAGCATTATGTGACCCATACAAAATTACATTCTAGAAGAGTGGGTATGCAACCCTTTCTAGGGTTCATCAACCCAGACAGTTTCTTAGGTGACTGCCACCCACTTAGGTGAAGCCGAAGACTGCTGAACTAGACAAGCATATTCTTACAAAAATAAAATTAAAAAAAATAGCCTACTCAAATATTTATTCATACTTGCACAAGAAAGGTCACAAGCCATAGCAACATTTCCTTTTAGCTGGATAGCTCACGATAAAACATATACTTATATATATTTTAACTATCCACCGTGAAAGAAAATAGTGATTTCACATCATTCTTGGTTAACAAACAAACAATTAGTATATGTAAACTTACAATAGATATCAACTCCTTAACACTAGTCAAACACTGCTCAATAAACTAATACTTAAAACTTAAACATTCAACGATATCAATTTATAATATACCAATTGATGATTAATATATGAAAACATTTCAAGGGTCATTCAAAATGAGAATTCAACAATATAATATCAATATTTGAATTATATGATAGTACCATTTACAATTATAATCAAGACAGTAATCTACACTTGAACTATGTTATCCTTTACTATTTCTTAGCTCCTATTAACTAACATTCCCTTAAACATATCAATCAATTATCTTTAGAACCCATGTATAGCTAATAAATTGAACTAACATAATATATGCAATTAATAAGGTTGAATCTTAAAGCTATCTAAAACTATAGTCCATTAGTTATTGTTCCAATATTAATAATTGCAATGAAAAAATATGAGTTCATAGATATTCTAATTGGTATAAGTATATCGAGTAATGGTAATGGATAATAAGCTAGGTTTATCACATCATAACCTAAATGATGAATTTTGTAAACCAACAATAAATGAATATCACACAGGCCTATTATAAAAACCAAGTAACCAATAATGTACTGATTTTAATTTAATAAACCATACCTGCTAAGTCCACATAAGGAAGAATCTAAAATGATCTCTATTTTATCAAGATATTTCTTAGTTGGGCAATTCTAAAATCCACAAGTGAAATCATTTAAAAGTTCTCACTAAAACCAAAGATCCAAGAATTAAATTAATATGATTATTAAAAGATTCCAACCTCTAATATAACCAATTACAATTGTCTCAATATAAACCATACAATAAATTAAGGCTTATTTTCTTTTAAAAATATCTATTTTATCAAAATAACCAATTTAACAAATATATATATATATAATTAAATATATATAATTAAATATATATATAATACATATAATTAAACATATATATAAATACTTATTAATTAATATATTAAAATAATTTACTATATTCAAACAATGCTAATAATAAAACTAGTGTATTGCGACTTGTATAACATTTGTTTTCGGATCTGGGTCTTTCTACAATTTTTACTGAAGGTGCACCATTAAGTATTTTAACACATAAAAAATTTAGCCATACCTAGTTCGTCAATTGTGAGTTATGATAAATTTAGTGACCCTATGTCTCTGCTGTTTTCTACAGGGAAATATTTATTATTTTATCATAGGATTTCATTTTTCCTAATTTATCAGTGGATTTCCTTTTTTTCCAATCCTACAAGAGGTTTTCTAAATTATATGTGAGATTTTTTAAATTATCTATTGTTTTCTTTTCAAAATTTCTACCATTTTAAATTCATTTCCTTAGAGAGGATCTAAGATTTTCACAATCCCTCTACAAAGATTTTTTTTAATTTCACAACAAATTAACAGACAATATTTCAACATCTGTAAAAAAATTATCTAATTCCTTTTTTTTTTTATAATTTCAGAAAATCAAAATAAACATCTACAATTTTGTAGAGACAATCTTTTAACAACACAATTTAAATAAACATTTAAAATAAAGAACCTAGATCCTCAAGCTCGAATTGATGAAGATTGAAGTTGAGCCTTCATATTTCGATTCCCAAGTTTTTTCCAAATATTTCATCTTCCAGAAGATGTGCAAACTATCCTCCGCCAAGAACTTTTTCCTGCGAGTCTTTTTTTCCATTTCCTTTATTTTATTTTCTTTTTATTTTACCAAAGAGTAGTTTGCAGAGCAAAAATTTACTTGTTCAGCTTTTTCTTTCAATAATCCTCTGTGTGTCTAAAAACCCCCAAAATTTTTAATTAAAATAAAAGATAATACCATTCCATTGCAAAAGCTTCAAAAATCATTAATAAAAGAAATTATATCTTTAAAAACAATTTTTTCAGTTAAATCTCAATTCTTATTCGTTCACACAAGTTTTTCATTATTTTATTTGTTTATTTTTCTATTTTCAATACTTTTTGTTTTAATTTCTGTTTTTACAACTTTACTTGCAAAACACATTATCTAATTAATTTAAATATAATTTATTCTAAACAATTATCCTCAATAAAATAATTGAGTAAAATAATAAACACTATTTAATATTTAATTAACATTTAATAAAATACATGACTTTTTAAAAATAAATAGAATATTTAAATATTTAAATACAATTTAATCTAACATTTTAATAAACAATATTACCCTTATTTAATTAATCCAATCACAACATATAAAATACCATTAGAAGCTCTTTTCTGATCTTCCTCTTCCGATTCCTTAGTCAGACTACCTGCACATCCTAGGTGAGAATGGAGGGGTACTACATCATCCCCCCCTAAAACTCGACTTACTCCTGGAAGTCACATGGCTCAAAATGGAAACATAACCACATTAGTACCAAAATTTCTCTAATCTATAATTGATGTACACCCTCTTTCTGCATCATTACAATTAAAATCACTATCCGGCTTCACATTTGAAAATAATATCTTCTTAACTACTTTTATTTATAAACCCTTACATCTCTTACAATAACATACTTGATTTCAGCATTAGTAACAAAGCAAGTACTCCTATTAACTCAATTTTCCATTTACATAATGAACATCTCCAAAATATCATAGAAGGAAACCACCTCAAATGATTACTTGGAGTTAACAAAAATACACACCATATCATGTTTCAGTAACATATTTTAAGTCACCATTTATGATTCTCAATAATATTCAATCTATTTTATACCACAGAGTCACAATATACCCATATTTAAGACAACATGGTTATCCCTCTTTTACATCAATATGCACAAAATATAAGAAATATTCTTCTAACACATACATACACAGTCACATCACTGGAAACCACATAACGAGGCTACACAAGGGTCCATCTAGACGCCGGAAAGTAGCATACTAATCCACAATACATAATCCAAGAGCCAAGAGCCAAAATCCATCTCACATAATCCATACCTCACACACCCAGCGGCTTGATGGTGTTAGGCCACACACACATGGTGAGACCATCCAAACAAGACTACTATGACCCATCTCTTGTTGTACAAGGTGGTTAGCCTCCAAGAGATAGTCATCACACATAGGTGGGTAGTGGATCCTAGCTGTGTAAGAGCCTCACATACCATCATCCTCAAGTTTCCCTGCATCTACTTCCTCGTATACACTCACCAAGTCCACCTCATATGTCCTTAGAGAGGAATCACAATACAACACATAGCCAACCTTGAAAACAATAAGGATAAATTAGTTTAGCCACCAAAGTCATAATTACAAGAAAACAAAAATTTAATTTCAACAATAAAGAAATAAATGTGCACAATTTCAACACTAAATCAAATGTAACCACGAGGGCTACGACCAAATAAGATCACAAGGTGTGGCTAAACCATCACAATCAAATATAACAAGGTGTCGGCTTTCACAATCACTAGAAAATCATCAATAATTATAAAGAAAGTTCACAATCTTAGAAATTGCACTATACAACACTGTGTGACTAGATACTAGCCACCAAACGAGGAAGGAGGGAACAACGTCTGGCTATACAATAGCCCCCATGTGGTGCGGAGTGGGCATGCCATCCACATGACCTAGAGTGTGCTCCTCGGCTACACTCTGCCTCGCGTCATCACGCGACATGGACTAACCAAGTGGCCCACGCACTCCTTGGTTGTCCGCATAGGATGTGCACCTCGGCCTCCATCCTGCATCGCATCTCAGTGTGGCATGGTCATACACCAGTCGAAGAAGGCACGCACTGGTCGTATGCCGCATGGCAGTGTGTCCGTGGCTCCACGGAAGTAGGCAGGCGCTAGACACACCCCGCATAGCGATACCTCATGGAAAAGGCACATGCAGGTACTCGTTGTCGCTAGAGGTATACATGGCCAGGACCTACCCATATGCTAACCGACCCAAACATTGTCAAAAGCAAACATGAGTATCCCTCTACAAATGTGTGAGGCCCCATTATGCTCATCACACAAGTAGGCTATCATAGCACATCTCATAGTGCACCATCACGTGTCTAAGCATGTGGCATCATGTCCTTGAGCCCAACTCGCTACCATCAACAACACTGCATCATCACCAGCACTGTGTCGAAACATCAGTGGGGTGTGGCATCATATCCATTGCATCATATCAGAACATGTGCAAATACGGTGTATGTAATACATATATGGGCATATCAATATGGGGCTACTCGAGCTTCACCTCTCATATGGACAAGGTTCACTCGCTAATGTCAGCTCAACGTCCCTATGGACGGCCAGACAAACACTAACAACCAATTCTGCTATACTCAAAACTGTGGGGTTTAGGCTAGCACATATGAATCAAGTACCCTGATCCATCATAAGGGGAAGTAGTGAGTACATTTCCTTGGGATCAGTTGAGCTAAGAATACTCTGCGTCGTAATAGGTGCACGCTACACACTCCGCCTAAGGAACTTTGTGGCTGCTACTACCCCTTCACAGATTGAGGGACTAGAGAACCAAAAGAAAAAGAATCCATGAAACTAGCTTTTGGCTACTCTTATATGTATAGATTTTCAACCACACATGGGTTGGCCCTCAATCATGTAACAAACATACAAGCACACATAATGGTATGGCTAATTTCCACACCAACAAATACAATATAGTCTTTATGAATGGGTACATAGTATCACCATCCCATAGGCACACAAAGCAATCATGGGTTTAACTCAACACACAAACATTGCACAGATACTGGTTTCCACAAAACAAGGAATACATTCATACCTACTATTATAGAAAACAAATTTTCTTTATTCTCATATGCACATACATGATTGATGCCACACATCAAAAACAAGTACTCCCAACATCCTCCATACTTTTCTTCTGAATTTATAAACTCTTTAATCACTTTTACAATTCCTTAAATATCAACATTATCCTCTTCCTCAAGTTCAAAGATCAATTTTATCAACTCCCTTAAAGCTAGAATTAATTCCATAAGCCTAAACAATCCTCACCCGCTTCCTCCTAGACAAATATACTCTCTTTTTTAAATCACCTAATAATCTTCTTGATTCACAAGAAAAATATTTTTATCACTATTTACTACATCATACACTTTACGAGAGATAAATATCAATGTATTTCAATTATATAATTCATGTTTGCTTCCATCATTCATAATAATACACGCATAAAGAAACTTTTATTTTCATGTCATGAAACAATATTTCACCCAAGTTATATCATTTACATTTGTAGGGGAGAGTGCACTTAACATAGAAACACATTATATACATGTCAAAATGCATTGTCTTTCAACACAAAACATTACCATTTATTTACATACTAGATTTAATAACAATTAAGAAGAATCATCAATCAATTACACACCACCACACATCAATTTTGTATTAATTCAAGATTTCATTAAATGAACATACATCATCATATTTTCTCCTAAGGTAAAACATTTATTTGATCAACACAAGGCCTTTAAACACCATCCAAGTACAACACTTTTAAAAAAATCAAAATATTTAAATTTTTACTTCATGAAAATACATAGGAGATTGTTTTACCCATACACCTAATTACACTCATACAATGCAACATTCCTACCACACTTCTAGCACTCTACGAAATTAAACTTGTTATGCACAACTTCCTTTCATAAAACTTAAAATTAACTAGTATAAATAAGCATTTAATAACCAATGTACTCCTAGAGCATTCCCTTAAAACTTATGCATCCAAGAACACAAGGAGATAGGAGTGATTTCTTTGCAAAGCACCCACTAAAATAAGTTTGTTAAATTAATTTTGAAGATTCACCCTAAACAATATTTCATACATGTTACATGATCAAGTCACTCACTTGCACCAATCGTAAAGGAACCATCATAATTATTTTAACAGATCACTACTTGACAGTACGATTATATTATACTACATTACTTTTATACTTATATAGTATAATTCAATAAAAATACATGCAATCTCAATCTAGGAAAATACTAAAGTCATTCTTTTATCTATTTCTACTTCTAACCTTCATTACTTATAGTGAATTTTCAGCACATAGCCTTAAAATCACATAGAATACAATCAACGCTCACATACATCAAAAGAGGTAGAATGAGAAAAAATAAATAAATAAATAAAAATTCACATAATATAAAATCAACAAACATACACCCAAAGAGAAGATGCACGAAGATAAGACAATATAACTAACTTCAAAGTCACCTTGACCTCACTCAAACTCGAAGTTAAGAGACACAAGAGAATGCTAAACATAACTCTCACCCTCAACAAGCTAAGACTCAACATGTCCATCTACACCCAAATGACACAAGGGTAAAACTATATCCGTACTGACACAACGACTCACCACAACTAAACATGGTAGCAACATTACCCAAAGATCCTAGTGCTGCAACCTTGGCTCTGATACCAAGTTGTAACGCCCGACGTGCAAACCCCAGAGAACACACACATAGCAAATAAAACTTTTTTTAAAACAATACAATTCACTACCTATAGCTATATTCAATGATCACACAAGCTACAAGAAAAGATATAAGTGAATTACTAACTTTGGCAATGGAGTCTACTTACTTAGGTCAGCTTAACATACCTCTTACATTCTATTTTATTGACAAGTCCTTGCTCCTAATGCCTATACCTGCAAGGTCTACATGACTTGGCACACACATCAGATCAAAGATAGTTAGCACATGATCACTAAAAGAAGCTATATAAATCAATGGTAGTTTTTATGTTATCAAAAATAAATGACAAATATCAAACAAGACTCAGGAGAACAGTCATAGGGGCCCGACCTAATGCCTCGAGGGCTCATCACTCGATGGTTTTGCCTACATATATAATTTGCAGAGGCACTGTAGTTCGACAACTTGAGCTGCTCCAACTCATTGACTGACCAACTAAGGGTTCACTCATAAGACTTTCAAGGAGGAATCTACTCCAACACAAAAGTAACACAGCACCAAAAATACATGCTAAACTCAAACCTCTATTCATAAGCATTATGTGACCCATACAAAATTACATACTAGAAGAGTGGGTATGCAACCCTTTCTAGGGTCCATCACCCCAGACAGTTTCTTAGGCCGCTGCCACCCACTTAGGTGAAGCCAAAGACTGCTGAACTAGACAAGCATATTCTTGCAAAAATAAAATTAACAAAAATAGCCTACTCAAATATTTATTCATACTTGCACAAGAAAGGTCACAAGGCATAGCAACATTTCCTTTTAGCTGGATAGCTCATGATAAAACATATACTTATATATATTTTAACTATCCACCATGAAAGAAAATAGTGATTTCACATCATTCTTGGTTAACAAACAAATAATTAGTATATGTAAACTTACAATAGATATCAACTCCTTAACACTAGTCAAACACTACTCAATAAACCAATACTTAAAACTTAAACATTCAACGATATCAATTTATAATATACAAATTGATGATTAATGTATGAAAACATTTCAAGGGTCATTCAAAATGAGAATTCAACAATATAATATCAATATTTGAATTAAATGATAGTACCATTTACAATTATAATCAAGACAGTAATCTACACTTGAACTATGTTATCCTTTACTATTTCTTAGCTCCTATTAACTAACATTCCCTTGAACATATCAATCAATTATCTTTAGAACCCATGTATAGCTAATAAATTGAACTAACATAATATATGCAATTAATAAGGTTGAATCTTAAAGCTATCTAAAACTATAGTCCATCAGTTATTGTTCCAATATTAATAATTGCAATGAATAAATATGAGTTCGTAGATATTCTAATTGGTATAAGTATATCAAGTAATGGTAATGGATAATAAGCTAGGTTTATCACATCATAACTTAAATGATGAATTTTATAAACCAATAATAAATGAATATTACACAGGCCTATTATAAAAACCAAGTAACCAATAATATACTGATTTTAATTTAATAAACCATACCTGCTAAGTCCACATAAGGAAAAATCTAAAATGATCTCTATTTTATCAAGATATTTCTTAGTTGGGCAATTCTAAAATCCACAAGTGAAATCATTTAAGAGTTCTCACTAAAACCAAAGATCCAAGAATTAAATTAATATGATTATTAAAAGATTCCAACCTCTAATATAACCAATTACAATTGTCTCAATATAAACCATACAATAAATTAACGCTTATTTTCTTTTAAAAATATCTATTCTATTAAAATAACCAATTTAACAAATATATTTAAATATATATATAATTAAATATATATATATATAATTAAACATATATATAAATACTTATTAATTAATACATTAAAATAATTTACTATATTCAAACAATGATAATAATAAAACAAGTGTATTGCGACTTGTATAACGTTTGTTTTTGGATCTGGGTCTTTCTATAATTTTTACTGAAGGTGCGGCATTACGTATTTTAACACATATAAAAAATTCAGCCATACCCAGGTTGCAAATTGTGAGTTATGATAAATTTAGTGACCCTATGTCTCTGCTATTTTCTATAGGGAAATATTTATTATTTTATCATAGGATTTCATTTTTCCTAATTTATCAGTGGATTTCCTTTTTTTTCAATCCTATAGAGGTTTTCTAAATTATATGTGAGATTTTCTAAATTATGTATTGTTTTCTTTTCGAATTTTCTACTATGTAAATTCATTTCCTTAGAGAGGATCTAAGATTTTCACAATCCTTCTACAAAGATTTTTTTTAATTTCACAACAAATTAACAGACAATATTTCAACATCTATAAACAAATTATCTAATTCCTTTTTTTTTTTATAATTTCAGAAAATCAAAATAAACATCTACAATTTTGTACAGACAATCTTTTAACAACACAATTTAAATAAACATTTAAAATAAAGAACTTGGATCCTCAAGCTCGAATTGATGAAGATTGAAGTTGAGCCTTCGTATTTCGATTCCCAAGCTTTTTCCAAAGATTTCATCTTCCAGAAGATGTGCAAAACCATCCTCCGCCAAGAACTTTTTCCTGCGAGTCTTTTTTTCCATTTCCTTTATTTTATTTTCTTTTTATTTTACCAAAGAGTAGTTTGCAGAGCAAAAATTTACTTTTCAGCTTTTTGTTTCAATAATCCTCTGTGTGTCTAAAAACCCCCAAAATTTTTAATTAAAATAAAAGATAATACTATTCCATTGCAAAAGCTCCAAAAATCATCAATAAAAGAAATTATATCTTTAAAAGCAAGTTTTTTAGTTAAATCTCAATTCTTATTCGTTCACACAAATTTTTCATTCTTTTATTTATTTATTTTTCTATTTTCAATACTTTTTTGTTTTAATTTCTATTTTTACAACTTTACTTGCAAAACACATTATCTAATTAATTTAAATAATTTATTCCAAACAATTATCCTCAATAAAATAATTGATTAAAATAATAAACACTATTTAATATTTATTTAACATTTAATAAAATACATGACTTTTTAAAAATAAATAGAATATTTAAATATTTAAATATAATTTAATCTAACATTTTAATAAACAATATTACCCTTATTTAATTAATCCAATCACAACATATAAAATACCATTAGAACTTGTCCGATCTTCCTCTTCTGATTCCTTAGTCAGACTACCTGCACATCCTAGGTGAGAATGGAGGGGTACTACATTTATTTTTAAAAAAATTAAAACTCATTGAGAGATTTTAAATAATTTTAAGTAAGTAATTAGAAAGTATTCAAAATTTAATAAAAAATATTTATTTATTGTAAAGCGATAAATATTAACTAGATATTTTTTAATTAATTATTATGAATATGAACAGGTAGATGGTATAGCGAGTGTTTTTAGATATCTATTTTTAATTCTTAATGTCTTTTTGTCACTATATATAATCATAGCTTCATTTTTATACTTCTCATTAACAATGCATAACACTTTTAAAGTTAATGAGGGCAGCAAATAAATTGATAGTTATTGGTGGTTACAATTAATTAAATATGATGTTGAAATTATATCATTAAATATTTTTTAATTTTATATTAATTCTTTTATATATATTATTGGTACTTGAATAAATATTATAAACTAGCATACCTATATTTAAAAAATACGCCAAAGATATCTTTTGTAGGCACCTATGATATGAATAAAATAAAATAATCCTTAAATAACTCCACAGTAAAAAGTAAAATAACTTTTAAGTAAATAAAATAACATAAGAGTGATAAAATAACCTAATTATAATATTAATTGAATTTTATTTACAACTATTTTATTTTTTTTGAATTTTATTTACTTTTTAAAAGAGAATACTTGTTAACCTACCAAAAATATATATAATCACATTTTATTGAAGGGAGGCCCAACATCATAATACTCAATGTGTTGTATAGTTTAGAGAAGCTCATATTATGAATAGGATTTTAAGGCCATATATTATGGTATATTACAATCCCAATGAAGGAAGGAGATCTATTATCATGCTATTGTTTTATCCGTTGACTTTATTAAAGATTGTAACACCCTTTCAAAATCTTTGCTTAAATGGTTATCAAATTTTATATTAATAAAAACTTTAAAGTATATTGATGTGTAGTCTAATTATATATTCATTACTTATTTGATCATAGATATCAATTCAAAGTTTATAATAAATATTATTATATTTGATAAATAAAATATTTCAACTAAAATTTTTTTTTAAGTAACATATATTCTTCTTTCATTTAAAAAATATTTACAATGTGAAGACAATCATACATTTGATTAATTATATTTATTATATCTAAAAATTCTATAGTGGGTTTCATATGTAAAATAGATCTATTTAATTTAAAATAAATGTTCTTCTAAAGTATTTTTAATGAAAAATTTATAAATGTCTATAAACAAAAACAAAATTTCAACTATGGTTTTTGTTCTAGAAGTTTAAAAGAAAAAATTTGATAGACATTCAAAGAAAAATAAGAAATGCATTTGGAAAAAGAAAACTAAAGTAAATGAAATAGAATAATTCTTTATAGGTGGTTTTTTTTCCAATGCATAACTCTAGTTTCTTTATAGTAATTAATTAGTTTCTTTTTCCTTTGTATAACTCTTATTTCTTTATAGGTGGCTTTTTTCATTTGATAACTCTAATTTCTTTTTAGTAATTAATTAGTTTCTTTTTGTATTTTTTAATTTAAGTTAATATGAAATTATAATCTATTTTAATTTTTAAAATGAAATGATTTGTGTAAACAAATTTTTTTAATTAGATTGTTGTTTTTGATTTATTTTAGAATATTTCTAAGTTCATTTCTTAGGATCCACTTCTATAGGAATAGAGAACCACTTAAAAAGTATTAAATAAAAATATAAATTCATTATTAAGAAAGTAATAGTTTTATTTATTATTACATTATGAAATGTTTTATTACTAAGATTAAATTTTATTAGTCATCTAATAGCAGAATTCAAAGAAAAAAATAGGAAAATGAACTCACCAATACCTTTTTATTACCCCCTTTTCCATTGGAAGGGTTGTTCACTCCTAATTTTCTTTTCACATGTATGAAGTACAAAATACAAATACGATCAGTCTATTGAACCATATAGAAATATTAGAAATTATAATTAAATTTATACATCCAACCCTTTAAACAAAATTTTACTTAAAAAAACATACAAAATTAATATCATTTAAATGTTGAATATTTTAT
>VDFB02289447.1:0-25820 GCA_007258455.2 Sequoia sempervirens
AGAGAGAGGGGGGGAGAAATTTAGAGAGGGAAGGAGGGGAGGGGAGGAGGGAGGGATGGAGGGAGAGAGAGAGGTTACATAGATAGAAGTATAGAGGGAAGGAGAGAGTGTGAGAGAGAGGTATAGAGAATAAGGGATAAAAAATGAGTGAGATAGAGAGAGAAAGATGATACAACTTGTTGATTACTGAAATTTGACTAAGTCTAAAATTTGTGATATCTTCCAAAAACTAGAATTTGCATTATAACTCTTAGAAATTTGAAACCACTCTCAAACATCCTAAGACTATATACATAAAATATAACTTAAAGTATAAGAAAGTAAAGGTTTATTTCATGTATATAGTTTCCCTGAAAGATAACAAGAAGAAAGAGAAAAAAAAAGAGAAGAAAAAAACTCAATGTGCACCAAAATGCGAGCACATTATAAAACACTCGCATTATGGTGATGCTATTTTGAATTAAAAAAATGTGCACTTTTTTATTTCAAAAGCACACACTTTTTGAAATTCAAACAATAATACAAGTGCATTATAACGTGCTCGCATTATAACTGTTAGTTGGAAAAATGTGCACCCTTCTACCAAGCTGTGAAATGACTTAGCAAATTTGGAATAAAATGGGACTGCTTTCAATTTGTGGGTATCCTATTGTGAAAGTAGACCTCTAGATTATGGGTTGGCTCCCCTTTTGATGTCACCTAAACTAATGATTTCTTGAGGAAAAGGGTAAAAAGATGCATAAAATGAGCTTAACTGAAAAACTTCAAAGGGTGATACACCAAAACAACTAAGACCTACAAAACAACCTATTCAAAACAATGACACAAAACCTTGTTCACAAAGCTCATTTTCCATGCACTCTTGCATAAGTAATTTATAAGGAGGTTTTTAAGTAGGACTCTTAGAAGGAAAGAAAACTAACAACTAACAACACTTGCATCAACTAACATAGCTAATAACCTGTAACAATGCATTCTCTTCTAAATAGGTGCTTAACCATGAGACAAGACTACAAGGAAAGGTAAATTTCACAAATAATTTTCAATCACTAACAACACACAATAAAACATGAAATGAGAAGGTAAATGTTAAATTTCATTGATTCAAAGTACTCAACTATCATTATAAGTCCATCTAAGTTACAATATTGCTCTTGCTGAAAATATAACTCCAAAGACAAGCTATCACTCTGCTGGAAAGAAAGAACCAACTCCAATAACAAAGATTGAAGTTACTTAAGAAAAAATTAACCAACTCCCTCACACAAGTCAGTCTAGAAGGTTCTGGTTAGATGCAATAGAAAAGGAAAAAAAGAACCTCCTAGAAACACTCCAAATTTTCCTCCACATGAAGCAAAGTCAAGCCAAGTCAATAGTCACACTAAAAATGTGACAAAAATTCCTCCAAAAAGCCCCCTTTTCCTCCAAAATCATTCAAAACAACCTCTCACACTTTCCTCATGTCTGTCAGTAATCATTGGTCTTCAAAATCCTTGACCCACACTTTTAGTGCTTTTGCAAAAGCACAAGACTCTAATTTGCATCCAAAATAATAATAATCTAATTAAGTGATATATAATACATCACTTAAACAAATTACTTTACATTTCAAAACATAATGCAAAAAGAGGCCCCACCACCTCTTTAGATTAGATCAATATTTGCATCAAATAAATAACATTAAATAAAAGTGATCTACAAATCACTTAAATAATGTCTTGCAATTGACAAAAATGAAAAATAATGATACACTTTAAATGCTTGTAAAATCATTAAGCAAAACCAAACCCCTCCAAGGCATTTGATCAATTCAAAGTCACCTCCACTTCTGCATTTGGGAGCCAAGCACTTGGTCAACACTCTCCTTTCAAGGACAATAAAAAATGCCCATAACTTGGCCTATGTGAGAATAAAGGGATTCCACACTCCTTGGAAGGCATATTTTGAAGTCCTCAAGGCATTACATGTTTCAAACATTGGAGGACTTAGCATATTTCAAAACTAGCCACATGATTTTCAAATGAACATAAGGCAAAATGCCTAAGTTTTTTAACTTCATCATAAACCCATGTAGCAATTAAATTGTGTTGCATTTTTTAAAAGAAAGGAAGAAAAAACACCCATCATCCTCCATAGGGTTTCTAACCCTAAACAAAAGACATGGGAAAAATGAAAAATCCATTCATTTTGCATCAAAGGTTCTGGAGGTTCATCTTGCCGCCATAGGGTTTCATGAAGTGCATAGAAAAATGGTATTTTGACTATTTTCTTGGCATATTTCTTGTGGTTTCCATAGAACAAAACAAGGAATTTTCATTTTTTGAAAAAAATATGTACCTTTTCCACCTTTTGAAGGCCATTTTATGAGCTAAGGCCATAACCATGAGTATTTTCTTGATTGTTTTGTTGTTTCATTTCTTCTCTCTGTGGGTGTTCTTCTATTTTAGCTGCCATTGGTGATTCTTTGGAAGCTCGAATAGAGGATTTTTTATGTGACAAAAAAGCTTGTATAAGGAAAGAAAATGAGCAACATAGCTCCCAGGTAAGCTTCTAGTTGACCCCATACCTTCTGATTTCTCAGCAAATAGAGCTCATTTTGAGCTTTCATACTAAGAATGAAGCAAAAAATTATTTATTTTCCTCTGTATTGAAGTTGAATTTAAAAAACCCCAATGTATTTCATGATTTTGTGAAGAAAATTTGCATTTTTCACCATGGCCATGAAGAATGGAATAGGTTTTTTTCACACTTTTTCCATTTTCTATAGACTACTCTCCATGAAATGTCTCCTTCAATTCCTTTTTATTTGTACTTTCCACACAAACCCACATGGGTTTCTTGACTTTTTGTGAAGGAGAAAAATTTTCTGGCTGCAACCATGAAAAGAAAACTTGGTTTTGAAATGGAATTTTCTATAAAATGCTCTCCATTAAATTTGTCCTTTACCTCTTTGAAGTTGTAACTAGAATAACCTAGATGGGTTATATTGCTTTGTTGTATTCTGTATTTTGAAATAAAACCCCAAGTGGGTTCCTTGATTTGTGAAAGAAAATGACTTTACTAGGCCGCCATGACACATTTTGTATATTATGAAAGAAAAACCCCAAAGTATTTCTTTATCACCTCTGAATCTTCAGTCTGATTGCAAAACCCCAAATGGGTCTTTGTCATTTTGAAGAAAACCACTTCTTCAGGCTATGGCCATGAAGAAGTGAGTTGATCTTGACAAAGTTTGAACACTCTGAAAAGAGCTCTAATATGCACTTGGGTATTTCATTTCTTTTGTATTTTCCTCTAAAAGGAAACCCTAACTTGACGATTTGCATTCATTTGAATTTGAACTTCAAAAATTTGCCTCATGATAGTTAGTTAGAAGGCCTTCTCCCTAAGCCATTGTGCTCAAATATTGTTACTATTCCTTCTATTTTATGTTTAAATGCATTTTACATCATTGCATTTATTGTGTTCTCCTCAATGTGGCTGCACTGTTAAGACTTTTCAACCTTCCCTTGCAAAGTCTATTAATAATTATATTCACTGTGATTGAATTGGGGAACAAGTTTTCCTAGGTCACTTCATCCTAGATTTTGTGAACTTCATGAAATTTATCTTTTTTACATAGAATGACAATAAGAATATTATAAGTAGAGATATTAGGTTTTGCATCTTTTCTCATTTAATTGAAAAGCATACAGGCCTCATCCACTTTGTCTCTCTTTATAAGGAATGCCATAAGAGAATTCTAGGATATGAAATTTGGTATGCACCCTTTATCTCTCATTCTATCTAGTAAAGCATAAGCTTCAAGGAACTTACCAACAACTCCAAATCCTAATATCAATGTGTTGTATAAAAAACACATGGCATCTTTCTCATGAGTTCCATCTTCTCAAACAACTCTACAACTTTGTCTAGTTTATTTGCCTTGCGAAGAGCCCCAATCATGATTGTATATGTTGCATTATTTGGTGCAATGCTTTTATTTTCATCTCATGAAGGAAATGACAATCCATCTCCAATTTCCCACCTTCACAAAACAATTGCATTACTATGTCACACTCAATGCATCCTTTGTTTGTATCCAAGGGGTGAACTCTTTTTTTAATTATTTCTTAATCATGTTGGCTTGGTATTTAAATGAAACATTTAGACTTATGATAGGAAACAACCTATTTGACCATTTGAAAAGAAACAATATTGAAAGAATGGTATTCATCTTGGATACAACACAAAACATGTTCAGTACCTTTATCTCTGGCTTCTCAATTTCTTCTGTGTGTTCTCCAGATGTCTGTAGTTGATCATTCTGATGAAATTGTGTTAGCTCCATTAGTGCACTACCTTGCATCACTTTGATTGTTTTTGTCTCTTTCCAAATTATTTTAAAGGTTCACATGTTGGCATAATTTATGAAACGCATTTTCTTTATATAGGTCTTTTGATGATCATGCTTAGGGGCTGCTCCATTGGAAGGAATTGTTGTTTGAAGTGCATCATCGTTTGAACCTTGTTATCCTTAACATCACCATTCTTTTGCTTTACTTTGTATCTTTCTCTTGTCACACAAGATGATCATTTCTTATTGATTCTTGTTGTCCTGTAGCATGAGAGGTAGCATGCAGTTTTCCTTTAGGACTGCCCCAACCTTCATGGTTTCCCTAACAATTGCTTGTTGCTTGAAAGGTTTGTTACTTGGTCTTCTCAATCATCTAGGTCCTTTTGATCTTGTGCGACAAAATAACACCATATCCTCACTTTAATCTTAGTGGGTAGAAATATGTCACTTATGTTGGTGACCTAAAAGCTCACCATCCTAGGTGATGTGTGGTTGTCCAATAGGATTGAGGTGAGATGAGTTGGACAGTGTCTGTCATGCAACAATGCATGATTATCTTTGTTCCTTCTTGCTGCCCCATATGCCTCATAATGGTTTTAGGCATGCCTTGATATCTCCTTCTCTATTTTAATAGATTCATAATTGAACATGATGCATCTATAATTGAACTTGATTCATCTCTAAGATCATTTACTTCTTTTATTAAAATAGATCTAGGATCCACTTAAGAAGATTGAAAGACATATCCAGCAAAGTGCACCTTCTTTTTGACATGATGGAATCATATTGATTGATTCATTGTGAAAATTTGGAGTGTGATTGTCCTGACAGCTCACATTATGTGTAGAATCTCTTGAATCTGATAATGAAAGTTGATCAACTGGTGTGATTCCATATTGATTTAATGCATCGATAATATGTTTATCATTGATTTGATCAAGTTGTTCAATTTCCTATCCCTCTTAAAACATCAAAGGGTAGGATGTTGGGCTCAACCCTCGTGGGAGCCACATTTAAACCACATGTTATAATTAGCTAAATCATAATAGTAACATCTTGACTTGCCCTAAATCTACACAAGGAATAAACTAGTTAGATAAAAAAAGCATATCATAGGTTTGTTTGATTGCTCCTTTCTTATTTTCATGGACACTTATGGTATGCTGCTATTTTAATGCTTGTAGACATCAAATTACATGTTTATGGATGTTTTGCATATATTTTGATCATGGACCTTTCATAGCTCTAATAGCACTATTTTTTCATATGCAGGAAACCTAGGAGTAGCGAGGAGGGTGTCAAATGGAAGTAGAGAAGCGGGAAGGATCAAGACAATGTGAGGCCAAGCTAACGACATTCGTCATTCCACTAGGAAATGATGGGTCCCTTTTCATTTTATATGCAAATTTTCTTTTCTGTTATCTGTAGGTGTATAGTCTTTTCTTTATAAGCATTAGAATAGCTAGTTACTTGACTTGTGAGGGACATTATATGCTCATGATTATCAATAAAGATTACATTTGCAATACATGTTGGTTCTCTCTTCTATTTGTATGTAATTGCAAAAATAGAACAAATGCAATCTGTTGATAATCTCCTTTATGCACATTAATGAACTTAGTAGAACATGATGTATCTTTGAATGTTTAAATGAAAACACAAAAGAATAAACAATAAGTTACCTGATTTTAGCTGAAAGCTAAAATCAGGTAACATTTTTGGCAACATCTGCTATATGTTTAGTTGCAAAACATCTCGACCAGCTGCTTGAAGCTTATCCATTAGGAACTGAGTCATCTAAAAGCTAACACAACTTAAAAACAACATTGTATGTTGTTGTAACTCACTCTACCAGCATGGGACACCTTGAAACTTATTGAAAACCCAACACTACAAAATGAAAACTACCTAACTATGTTGAAAAACACTTAGGGAAATGAAACTAGAACAAAATTTAAACTTATGCTAACCTACTCTAACCAACAACAAGGCCTAGTCAAACAAAACCATTAACTGGCTTTGTGAAATAACTACCCTTCTTGATCAACAACTGATGCATTACATGGTTATGTAATTTTGAAAGAACATGAAACACATGCAGATATTCAATAGACTGTTGCAATGTTTCATGAAATATGCAAATAAACTCACTTTCATTTTGAAAATGATCATGCCTATTGTTGTCCTAGACTGGATAAGCAAGTTGAATCTGATCACTTTCAACTGCAACTCCAAAATTAGCTTCCTCTCTAATTGCATCCTCATACTTGGGTGCAAGCATGACCTCTGGTGATTCAATGGCCTCTAAAATGGCTAAATATATGATTGGGCAGCCCCTAGAATGAAATTTTTTTGAACTTCCATTCTTGGCTACTTCTCTTTCTTCCTGCTTCTCATAGTTTTCCTACTTTGTGGCTTCACCTTGCATAATAATTTTCCATGTTGATTCTTCCTCCATGGTTAATGAACAATCACCTTCCACCAAGGTAGCTAATAAATTATCAAAACTTTGAGCTCTTGGAAGGCTTTTAAAATCAACTTGTTTAACTTGAAAATTCATACTATCACTCCCAGAAATGCACTCCAAAACATGCTTTTCTTCTTCAATGAAGGAAGGAAAGCATTCAAACAATGAAGTAGCCTCTTGAAACAGACTTTCAACTAGTATATCAACTTCCAGCTCTTCTGTATAGTAGAAAGGAAGCTCATTAGACCATATAAGACATTGCAAATTAGGTTTATAAGAGGTTTCTTGTTCAAACTTGTGAACCTGTTGTTGAATTTCAACATGAGTGCCAAACTCCTCTAATAGATCTGAGTCCTTGTCATCCAATTTTGAACAAAAATGTTCAATTATATTAGTGCACACCTCTTCATAAAGCTTGATATTAGCCTTTTCATCCATAGCATGCTCAAAAATATCCAATCTGGTTGTACACTACTCTTCTTCAACAACCACTTTCACTTTCTCCTCCTTTTGTCCAAGCTGAACTATTGAAACATTTGGATCAATTCCAACAGAATTAGGAGGATCATTAGTTAAAACATCATTAGTTAAAACAAAGGAAGATACATCCTAAGAAACCTTTTCTTGTTTATCCTTTTGTTGATGTAGCTTGTATTCCTCCATAGCTAAATGCAACAAGTCCACATTTGTGGCCCCCTCCTCTTCTATAGCGAATGCTAGAACTTCACAAGGTAGAGCAGATGGCGCTTTCCAACTTGGAAAATTATGGGTACAAAGGTCATTGGTAGGCTCACTAAAGGGCTCAAAATGTTTTGCTTGTCTAAAGATAGGTAACTTGTACTTGGGAACCTCTTCATTCATAGGATGGTTCAACATTATAGGAAGAATTGAGCTGAAACTAGGAAAGGAAGGGGCTACCTAGGTTTCATACCTTTGTTGGCATTGATAATCTGAATGAGCTTGACTAATTTGCACCTGATAAGACAAAAAATTCATTTTCTCCTCATTAGCAGCTATCTCTCTTGCAACGTGTTCTTCAAACTGCATTTTTTGAACCTCCATCCCCTGCTCTTGAATGTATGCCTAGTAAGCTAACTCCTCTTGATGCATGTCAACCTCCTATTTGTTGTCTTTCAATCTCTAACATTTGTCTTTGAAAATAAAAAATTATATTATCGATACTCATGTTGTTAACCTTATGAGATTGGGCATGTGGGTATGTGCAGGATCATGATGAGCCAAAAAGTGGCGATATGATGGGTATGTGTAGGGTATGTGGCTAACGACTTTTTTTACCCAAAATTGATGAAATGAAAAGGGTTTTTAAAGGAGATTATGCTTACTTTGAATTTAATAAATAATTATTCTTCATTTTCTATTTGAATTACGACTAAAGTCTTAATTGATAGGTTGATTGAAAAACATATATAGCTTTCAAATAGTATCACATTTTTTGAATCTGTAACATGCATCACATTCTATACTTCGCATACTATAGGATTAAAGAAAAATAAAATGAATTTCATGAAGTTTTGACCAAGTTAAGGTGGTCAGACATACAATTTTTTAATATTTTTTAAAAGTTGTAATAAAAAATTCATAATTAATTATTTATTTGGAAAAAATTACAAAAATATGCATCACATCGGACATGAGTCCTCTACTTATATCTAAAATCTTATAAAAAATATTATCATTTTATTGTGGTTAGGTGGTCGGAAAAGACGCCTACTTCTTATTTTTTTCTCCAAATTTAAGTACTACTACATTGAAATTTCAAATTTTCACCAAATAGTTTTAAAAAATAAATAAACCTAGTAGTTTAGAAACTAAATTCAATTTGCTATAGATTCTATTCTTAAATATTTTTTAAATAATATAGATAACTTATTCAAATTTTTATGTCAAGTTTCCTAACTCTGATTTTTTTGAATTTTTTGCCACTTAAGGGCCTCTTTTTTCCATGATGATCATACACATACCCATGTGGATAAGCATGTTGGTTGAAATTATGATGATTTTGTTGAGATTGTTGTTGGACATATATAGCTTGATGTGCAAACTGAGTAGGGGTTGGTGGGTGGAAAACATGTGGAGAATATTGATAATCTCTTGTAGCAAAGGTACTTGGACTAGAAACAGTTGCATGCTCATTTTTATATGGTTGATAATTAGGTATATGAGCAACATTTTCATGAAATTAAGGGTGATAGAACATGTCTTCATAAAATGTAGACATATTGGAGCATTTATAGAAGTTGGAAATTCATTGAAATTTCTTGTAAAGCAAGAAAGCCAAGTCTGAGTTTTCTGAAAATAAGTACATACTAGCACTTTGTCTGTTTGAAACCTATTACTCTTTTGGAGTCACCAGGTGTGTTGAAGACTTGCCTCCAAAAGGCTGAAACTACTATTGTACACACCAAACAATAGTAACAAAATGCATAAAAAATGAACTGAGAAGCAATTCACAATCCCACCGGGCATGCCAAAACTATTAGTTGGCCAAATTTGTAGCCTTCTACCAAGCTGTGAAATGACTCAACAAATTTGGACTAACATGGGATTGTTTTCAGGTTGTGGGTATCCTATTGTGAAAGCAGACCTCCAGATTATGGGTTGGCTCCCCTTTTGATGTCACCTAAACTAATGATTTCTTGAGGAAAAGGGTAAAAAGATGCATAAAATGAACTTAACTAAAAAAATTCAAAGAGTGATACACCAAAACAACTAAGACCTACAAAATAGCCTATTCAAAATAATGACACAAAACCTTGTTCACACAACTCATTTTTCGTGCACTCTTCAATAAGTAATTTATAAGGAGGTTTTTAAGCAGGACTCTTAGAAGGAAAACAAAATTTCACAATAACACTTGCATAAACTAACATAGCTTATAACCTGTAACAATGCATTTTTTGCTAAATAAGTGGTTAACCATGAGCCAAGACTACAAGGAAAGGTAAATTTCACAAATAATATGATCAATCACTAACAACACACAATAAAACATGAAATGAGAAGGTAAATGTTTAATTTCATTGATTCAAAGTACTCAACGATCATTACAACTACATCTAAGTTACAATACTACTCCTGGTGAAAAGATAACTCCAAAGCCAAGCTATCACTCTGCTGGAAAGAAAGAACCAACTCCAATAACAAAGATTGAAGTTACTTAAGCAAAAATCAACCAACTCCCTCACACAAGTCCATCTAGAAGGTTCTGGTTGAATGTAGTAGAAAAGACAAAAAAGAACCTTCTAGAAACACTCCAAACTGTCATCCACATGAAGCAAAGTCAAGCCAAGTTAATAGTCACACTAAAAATGTGACAAAAATGCCTCCAAAAAGTCCCCTTTTCCTCCAAAATCAGTCAAAACAACCTCTCACACTTCCCTCATGTTTGACAGTCATCATTGGTCTTCAAAAGCTTTGACCCACACTTTTAGTGTTTTTGAAAAAGCATAAGACTCTAATTTGCATCCAAAACAATCATAATCTAATTAAGTGATTTATAATACATCACTTAAACAAATTACTTAACATTTCAAAATAGAATATATACAAAAAGAGGCCCCACCACCTCTTTGGATTACATCAATATTTGCATCAAATAAATAACATTATTAAATAAAAGTGATTTATAAATCACTTAAATAATGTCTTGCAATTTACAAAAATGCAAAATAATGATACACTTTAAATTATTGTAAAAGAATTAAGCAAAACCAAACTCCTCCAAGGCATTTGATCAATTCTAACTCACCTCCACTTCTACATTTGGGAGCCAAGCAGTTGGTCAACACTCTCCTTTCAAAGACAAACCAAAAAGCCCATAATTTGGCCTATGTGAGCATAAAGGGATTCCACACTCCTTGGAAGGCATATTTTGAAGTCCTCAAGGCATTACATGTTTCAATCATTGGAGGACTTAGCATATTTCAAAACTAGGCACATGATTTTCAAATGAACATAAGGCAAAATTCCTAAGTCTTTGAACTTCATCATAAACCCACGTAGCAATTAAATTGTGTTGCATTTTTTAGAAAAAAGGAAAAAAAAAACACCTATCTACCTCCATAGGGTTTCTAACCCTAAATAAAACATGGGACAAATGAAAAATGCATTCATTTTGCATTGAAGGTTCTGGAGGTTGCATCTTGCCGCCATAGGGTTTCATGAAGTGCATAGAAAAAATTGTTTTTTGACTGTTTTCTTGGCATATTTCTTGTGGTTTCCAAAAAACACAATAGGTAATTGTGGTTTTTTTAACAAAATCTATACCTTTTCCACCTTTTGAAAGCCATTTTATGGGCTAAGGTCACGACCATGAGTATTTTCCTGATCATTTTGTTGTTTCATTTCTTCACTCTATGGGTGTTCTTTTGTTTTAGCCACCATTGGTGATTCTTTGGAAGCTCGAATAGAGGATTTTTTATGTGACAAAAAGCTTGTCTAAACAAAGAAAATGAGCAACATAGCTCCCAGGTAAGCTTCCAATCGACCCCACACCTTTTGATTTCTCAGCAAATAGAGCTCATTTCAAGTTTTCATACTAAGAATGAAGTAGAAAAATGTTTATTTTCCTCTGTATTGAAGTTCAATTTAAAAAACCCCAATGTATTTTGTGATTTGTGAAGAAAATCTTCTTTTTTGGCTATGGCCATGAAGAATTGAATAGGGTTTTTTGCACACTTTTTCCACTTTTTGTAGACTACTCTCCATGAAATGTCTCCTTCAATTCCTCTATATTTGCACTTTCCACACAAACCCAAATGGGTTTCTTGACTTTTTGTGAAGGAGAAAGATTTTTGGGGCCATGGCCATGAACATAAAACTTTGCTTTGAAATGACATTTTCTATAAAATGCTCTCCATTAAATCTGTCCTTTACCTCTCTAAAGTTGTAACTAGAATAACCCAGATGGGTTCTATTGCTTTGTTGTATTTTGTATTTTGAAATAAAACCCCAAGTGGGTTCCTTGATTTGTGAAAGAAAATGACTTTACCAGGCCACCATGACACATTTTGTATATTATGAAAGAAAACCCCCAAGCTAGTTCCTTATCACCTCTGAATCTTTAGTCTGGTTGCAAAACCCCAAATGGGTCTTTGTCATTTTGAAGAAAACCACCTCTTTAGGGTGCGGCCATGAAGAAGTGAGCCGATCTTCACACAGTTTGAACACTCTGAAAAGAGCTCTAATATGCACCTGGGTATTTCATTTTTTTTGCATTTCCCTCTTAAAGGAAACCCTAACTTGAGGGCTTGCATTCCTTTGAATTTGAACTTCAAAAATGTTCCTCATGATAGTCAGTTAGAAGGCCTTCTCCCTAAGCCATTGTGCTGAAATACAATTATTATTCCTTCTATTTTCTATTTAAATGCATTTTAGATCACTGCATTTATTGTGTTCTCCTCATTGTGGTTGCACTGTTAATACTTTTCAACCTTCCCTTGCAAAGTCTATTAATAATTATATTCATTGTGATTGAATTGGGGAACAAATTTTCCCGAGTCACTTCATCCTGGATTTTATGAACTTCATCAAATTTATCTTTTTTACATAGAATGACAATAAGAATATTATAAGTAGAAATATTAGGTTCTGCATCTTCTCTCATTTCATTGAAAAGCGTACATGCCTCATCGATTTTGTCTCTCTTTATGAGGCATGTCAAAAGAGAATTATAGGAAATGACATTTGGTATGCACCCTTTATCTCTCATTCTGTCTAGTAAAGCATAAGCTTCAAGGAAGTTACCAGCAACTCCAAATCCTAATATCAATGTGTTGTATGCAAAACACATGGCATCTTTCTCATTAGTTCCATCTTCTCAAACAACTCTACAACTTCATCTAGTTTATTTTCCTCGCAAAGAGCCCCAATCATGAATGTATATGTTGCATCATTTGGTGCAATTCCTTTCTTTTCATCTCATGGAGGAAATTCCAAGCCATCGCCAATTTTCCCACCTTCAAAAAAAATCGTGTATCCCATCTCCTACAATTCTCTCAGCATGGAAAGAATCATACTTGTTTCATAACCTTTGGCAAGAGCACCAATGACAATTTCATAAGAATAAAATGCATTCTCAAAGTTCATCTCTCTCATAGTATGTACTATATCAACAACTTGTCTCAACATTCTAAAACTGGTATAGATAGAATCCCATTTGCATTTACTTATAATGTCACACACCTAAGTGATGCATGTGTGTATGCTTCCTCTAAGAATACAAATTTCAGATTGTTACCCACACAATCAAGTAGTTGATATCTGCCAATTGCAATAATGTCATTGCTTTGCTAAAGTTCAAAATATAGTTATCCTTGACTGTCATTTGCTTACCAATTACTTTCTTAGTTCAATGTTTTTTCATTTTAGAAGCATCCATCTTACTCAACCATGGTTGTAGCTATGTATTTCCCATCATGTTTACACATGCTTGAATATTGATTCATTCATTGAAAGGTTGCTATCATGACAAAGTGATTGTATTTTCCAAATGCAACATGGATTCTTGTAAAATTATTTGGCATTAAACATTTAAGAATAATGCAATACATGATGTATTGCATTACTATGTTACACTCAATGCATCTTTTGTTGGTATTCAATGGCTGAACTCTTTTGTTGATTCTTTCTTAATCTTGTTGGCTTGGTCTTTAAATGAAACATTTAGACTTATGATAGGAAACAACCTATTTGACCATTTGAAAAGAAACAATATTGAAAGAATGGTATTCATCTTGGATACAACATAAAACATGTTCAATACCTTATCTTTGGCTGCTTGATTTCTTTTGTGTGTTCTCCAGATGTCTGTGGCTGATCATTCTGTTGAAATTTTGTTAGCTCCATTGGTGCACTACCTTGCATCACTTTGATTGTTGTTGTCTCTTTACAAATGCTTTTAAAGGTTCACATGTTGGCATCATTTGTGAAACACATTTTCTCTACATAGGTCTTTTGATGATCATGCTTAGGGGCTACTCCATTGGAAGACATTGTTGTTTGAAGTGCATCATCTTTTGAACCTTGTTGTCCTTAACATCACTGTTCTTTTGCTTTACTTTGTATCTTTCTCTTGTCACACAAGATGGGGTGATCCCACAATAGTGGTTTACAATTTTTGGCGAAACTGGACACTAAAATAATATTTGTTAACTAAATCTTCACTTGCAGGCACCTATAGCGGCTAAATCATGAGGAATTTGAAGATGATGCAAACTAGAGTTTCATGACATTTTTTCTATAGATTCTAAATATATTTTTTTCAAAATTTTTAGAATCAGATTGCACTTCTTTTTCCATCTCCCTTGAAAACTAGTTTTTTTCATAAAACAACATTTTAAAAAAGTGACGCTTACCGTATAACGCATGAATTTTTTTCCATGAAGGATAAAATTCTAATTCTTTTAAATTTAGATTCATAACTCTAATATCTAGTGCTTCCACTTGGTTAGATAGTTTTTTATTGAATATTTTTTTTAATCAAGTTTTGAATTCAAACCAATTATAATTCGACATAGCACACCATATAACGATAATTTTTTGTATGTATTGAAATTCAATTTTTTCTTTCTTTTTGGATCAAGGAATTCAATATCTGGTGCACTAATATTTTTTTTTTTAAAATAATCTATTATTTTTCCACATGTATAGAACAGAGAGCTTGATTTTTGGTGAAAAACCTACATTCACGAAAAATAAAAAATAAATATAATAATAAAATTAAATTTATTTAAAATTATACTTTTTGGGAAGCTTATAATAAGGACTACATACTTGCAAAAAAATTAAATTAAATGAATTCATTTGATCCCCCAAAAGGTAAATCAAAAGTGTTTTTTTATCAGCATTTTGATAGGTGTAAAGGAGACTCTATTACAGGTATGGTTTAAAACTAGCAGGGTTCTATCCAAGGGGGTTTGATTTAAGGTAGTTTGATCAAACCCTCTTCAATTGGAATTATTTAAATGGAATATTTTAAGGTTTAAATCATTATATTTTCTAAAAATATGTGATTTCAGCAAAAATCAATTCCTCCCACAAATTGTAAACCAGCTTTGTGGGATCACCCGATGGTTATTTCTCATTGATTCTTGTTGTCTTGTAGTATGAGACGTAGCATGCATTTTTCCTTTAGAACTGCCCCAACCTTCATGGTTTCCCTAACAATTGTTTTCCACCCCAAAGGATTGTTACTTGGTCTTCTCAATCATCTAGGTCCTTTTGATCTTGTCCAACAAGATAACACCATATCCTCACTTTAATCTTAGTGGGTAGACATATGTCACTTATGTTGGTGGCCTAAAAGCTCACCATCCTAGGTGATGTGTGGTTGTCCAATAGGATTGAGGTGAGACGAGTTGGACAATGTCTTTCATGCAACAATGCATGATTATTTTTGTTCCTTCTTGCTGCTCCATATGCCTCATGATGGTTTTAGGCATGACTTGATATCTCCTTCTCTATTTTAATAGATGCATAATTGAACTTGATGCATCTTTGAGATCATTTACTTCTTTTAATAAAATGGATCTGGGATCCACTTAAGAAGATTGAAAGACATATCTAGCAAAGTACACCTTCTTTTTGACATGATGGAAGCATATTGATTGATTCATTGTGAAAATATGGAGTGTGATTTTCCTGATAGCTCAAATTATGTGTCTTTTGAATCTGATAATAAAATTTGATCAACTGGTGTGATTCCATATTGATTTAATGCATCAACAATACATGTTTATCATTGATTTGATTAAGTTTCTCAATTTCCTATCCCTCTTAAAACATCAAAGGGCAGGATGTTGGGCTCAACCCTCGTGGGAGCCACATTTAAACCACATGTTGTAATTAGCTAAATCATAATAGTAATAAGACTTGTCCTAAATCTACACAAGGAACAAACTAGTTAGATAAACAAAGCATATCATAGGTGTGTTTAATTACTCCTTTCTTGTTTTCATGGACACTTATGGTATGCTAATATTTTAATGCTTGTAGACATCAGATTACACATTTATGGATGTTTTGCATATATTTTGATCATGGACCTTTCATTGCTCTAACAACAGTGTTTTTCAGATGCAGGAAACCTAAGAGTAGCAAGGAGGGTGTCAAAAGGAAGCAAAGCAGCAGGGAGGATCGAGATGATGCGAGGCCAAGCCAACGAGATTCAACTTTCTACTTGGAAATGACGGGTCCCTTTTCATTTTATATGCAAACTTTCTTTAATGTTAGTTGTAGGAATATAGTCTTTTCTTTATAAGCATTAGAATAGCTAGTCCCTTGGCTTGTGAGGTACTTTATATGTTCATGATTATCAATAAAGATTACATTTACAATACATGTTGGTTCTCTCTTCTATTTGTATGTAATTACAAAACTGGAATAAATGCAATTTCTTGACAATCTCCTTTATGCACATTAATGAACTTAGCATAACATGATGTATCTTTTAATGTTTAAATGAAAACACAAAAGAATAAACAAGTTACCTGATTTCAGCTAAAAGCTAAAATCAAGTAACAATAATACGGTCACATTTTTGGCTCAATAATGACCAAGCCTAGGGTCGGTAATTACCAAGCCATAACACAAGTGGTTTTAGTAAAACACACTCGTATTTTCACTATTTCAAGCTGAAAAAGTGAATTGGCCACTTTTTGGCCTCCCATCTTTCTGCACCCACCACTTGTTTGATGATATTGAAATGGAGTGATACAAAAGGTACTAGGATAGACTGTAGCGCACTAGAATATGATGCTAGTAGATTGTCTAGAAGGGAGGGATACCCTTTTATTATGGAATCTACCTTTTGGGAATGGGTTCCAAAGAGTGTAGATTTTCTTTCCCAAATCTAAATTAAGTTACATTATATGCAGCACGAGCTTGGCCAAGCTTTGCTGTCATTTTTATTTATGGAATAAACTATTTAATATTTATCCTCTCTCCATTATTTCTTTTATTTACCTAACATGGAACTTGCATGTTCTAACAGTAGATAGAAATGCATGTAGTTAGACACACACAAATTCTACCTTGCAAACTGTATCTCTTGCTAAGTGTTTCGTGCAGGGTCAGGTATTCTTTGATGGACTGAAGAATTTCAGGGAAGCATTGCTTCATGGTTCGGTGGAAAATCACCTCAACCATGTTCTCGTCCACCAATGGAGGTGAGCTATCACAAAGGAATTACAATGGAATTCTATTTTATGTACTTGTATCATTAATGTAAATATTGTATTGACTATGTGGCAATTGAATTCCAAGTCAAAGTTATATATTGACTATTGACATTTGAAAATGAATATATTCAGATTTATTATTTTTAAAAATTTATGGACATGAAATTGTTATGTTGGAAAATAGCTATGGGATTTTTATGCCTTTTATATTCATAATGCCAATTATTAATTTATTTAGGAAATTTTAATTGGGCATGTTACATTTGAATTGTAAGTCCAATCATCTAGCTATATATGTATGTCTTGCATATTCACAAGTTATCTTCTCCTGAAAGATAGGCATAAATTTTGATGCTCTTATTTTTCATTCATTAATTCACATCTATAGACACCTAAAATCTGAACTTACCCAACCAAACCTAATTTTAGCCTATCGTTAACCTTTAATTAATTAAATAATTATTCCCATTCTTTTCCATCTTTTATCCTAATCATTTAATTAATTAAATTTTTGGGTATGTGCAAGATCATGATGGGCCAAAAAGTGGCAATATGATGGGTATGTGGCTGACGACTTTTTTTTTACCCAAAATTGATGAAACGAAAAGGGTTTTTAAAGGATATTCTCAGATTTCCACCAATATAAATTATGCTTTACTTTGAATCTAATAAGTAATTATTATTCATTTTCTATTTGAATTACGACTAAAGTCCTAATTGATAGGTTGATTGAAAAAAATCTATAGCTTTCAAATGGTATCACATTTTTTGAATCCAAAACATGCATCACATTCCGTGCTTCACATACTATAGGATTAAAAAAAGAAAATTTGAATTTCATGAAGTTTTGACCAAGTTAAGGTGGTCGACATACAATTTTTTTATATTTTTTAAAAATTAATAAAAAATCATAATTAATTATTTACTTGGAAAAAATTACAAAAAATATGTATCACATTGGGACATGAGTCCTCTACTTATATATAAAATCTTATAAAAAAATATTATCATTTTATTGTGGTTAGGGTGGTCAAACAGACACCTACTTCTTATTTTTTCCAAATTTAAGTACTAATTGCATTGAAATTTCAAATTTTCACCAAATAGATTTTTTTTTTAAAACAAACATAGTAGTTTAGAAACTACATTCAATTTTCTACAGAATCTATTCTTACATATTTTTGAAATAATATAGATAACTTATTCAAATTTTTACGTCAAGTTGCTTAACTCTGATTTTTCTGAATGTTTTGCCACTTAAGGGCCTATTTTTTCCATGATGATCCTGCACATACCCTTTTACTATTTATTTAATTTTTCCCTTTATCATGATCCCATTAATTAAATAAATATTTTGTGTATTTAATTAGTTTCCCTCTATCCTCTATCCTTGTCCATATAATCCTAGCCCTTTATCTTGTTCACATGAATCATAATCTAAATTTTTCATCATGTGACAAGTGTCCTCTTTACATGTCTAACTAACTCCTTCTCTAGATTCATTGAACCTAGATGCCTCCCCAAAAGTCAATCTAATTTTTCATCTTATCTACTCATCTCATCTAAACCTCTTAATTCTAGTCTTTATCATAAGAAGTTTTTTCCTTATCCCAATCCTAAACCTATATCTTCCCTCATGTGCCACTTGTCACATGACTACATCCTTGATTCCATACCCTAATCCTCATTCAATCTTATCCATCCATCATCAATCATTCCTAGCCATTGATTTTTCCTCTTCAAGACTCTAAAGCTTCTAGGCTCTCATCCTTCATTTCCATGTATCTATAATCTATTATCATACTTACATGTCATTATTTTAATCTTTTATCTTACAATCATACTAAGGTTATGATAGAGCATTGAGCAATCCACATTCTATCAACATCAAAGAGAAAATAAAATGGAATAATGGTGCACTCTATTTCTACTCATCAAGGAGAGAAGCAAAGATTCTAGGTGAAGGTATTATGCTTTTGTATTGCTTTATCTTCCATTTGATTACCTTCAATCTTTTCTATCATATTCAACATTTCTTGGCCTGTTTACCATATTTTAAAGTATATGCCATTAACTTATATTTTTAAAAACTTATAAGTTCATTTATGATTACATGCATTCTTTTTGTGTACGCAATTTTTTAACATTGCAAACTACCACAACTATCATATGTTTCAAACATGATTTCTTGATTTTTACTATTTATCTACTCTTTCACATAAAATAATTGAGATGAAATGCCTTACCGATCTAATGGAGATTTTATTATATATATTCTTATTATATATTTTTAGTATACAAAGTAACACATATAGGTCATCAAATATCATAGTGCATAACAAATTCAATATGGACCCTACAACAAGTAGTGCATGTGTTTTATTTTAATATAATTTGTTTTCCCATTTCAAAATACCTTTGACTAGTTGCTATTTGAGGATAATTTGAAAACTATTTTATATGTTCATAATTTTAACAATCAAGTATTCTTTTTAAAATGTTTCTTTGATTAGGTAATAATTTTTGTGTTAATTTTCAAAAAAAATTAATTAAGAATTTTAAGGCTTCAACTATAGCTTTTTCTTTCCATGGGAGTCTACTAGAGAATGCTTATATAGTTCATTGTTATTCAAATCATCTACTCTTTAATGCCTCCTAACATTTTTTTAATTTTTAATTTTATTTGTTTTAGTGTTGTAATTATTTTCCAATAAAGTGAGGTTTATTTATTTGATTTATTTCTACATTTGATGTAATTACATGTGTAATATTCTATCTTTGGTGTTTAAGGTTGAATCCACTATTTGGTATGCACTGAGTAATTTTTTATATTAAATTTTTTATTGTTAATATTAGATGTTCTTAGACAAAGGCTCTTCATGTTAGGTCTAAATTTAGTATTTCTCGTTATTTCAATAAACAACTCATATCTTCCTATTTTATTTAATTTTTTGAAAGATATTGTCCATATCTTATTAGCATTTCTTTTGCAAGCGTGTTAAAAAATCTTACCAAGTTCATTGCTTTTAGATTGTTCTCAGCAATATTAATTAAAAAATACATTTTTACATAAAATTATAGGTGTTGTTCTCAATGGTAAATTTGATTTATTAAATAAATTATATTCATTACCATCTTCATAATATGATAAATTTTGTGTTTCAAAAGGTTGATCAATTGGTATAATATTTAAATTTAAATTTAAAATTATAGCATCATTGATTATTTTATTATTTATTAATTTAGTTGGTGTTTGGGGATTACTAGAATATAAAACTTTAGATGTAACAGACGATGTACCTTCAACTCCATCATTTGATTTCTTAATTAGTTTTTTACATTCATTGCCTTTGTTTCTCTAAATTATTCTCTTTTTTGGATCCACTGTATTGTTGGTGATCTAATTCAATTGAAAAAGATGGTATATATTTAAATTTGAGTTGAATTTTTTGGTATCAGGACATAATAACCCGACCTAAATAACCCGACACAATAACCCCTTCATAATAACCCAGGGACAAAATAACCCATAGACAAAATAACCCGTGGTCAAAATAACCCATGGATAGAATAACCCATGTAATTTATAAATTTTGTTTCCCTTTCTCTATATTCTTACGGGGATATTTTGTCCATGGGTTATTCTGACCATGAGTTATTTTGGCTTGGGTTATTATGACCCTGGGTTATTTTGTCCTTGGGTTATTGTGACCGGGTTATTCTATCCAGAATTATTTTGGCCGAGTTATTATGTCCTGCAACCGAATTTTTATTTTCAAGTAGTTCTCTCATTTATCATTTTTTCTATATTCTTAGATTCACACACCTTTGGTGTTGCCTATTTCCTTAACACGATGCTCAATTCTATATTAGTCTAAATTATTATTTTTAAATAATAAAAAAAATTATTGGCCATATCAAATTCAAATAAAAATATGTAATTAGAATATTCTATATCAATGTAAGACAATGAACTAGTTAGTTTTGTCAAAATATTGATTCATATTTCTTAAAATAATGAAAACAGTGACTAATACTATCAAATTTAAACAAAATCATGTAATTCAAATGTTCTATGTTAATGCAAGAGAAAAAAACTAGTTAGTTTTGTCAAACAATGATTAAAATTTTTCAAAAATATTAAAAGATAATTGTATGTCACAAAATACATAGAAAACTATGACTTTAGACCCAATATCTAATTAGGATTCCCTAATGAGAAAAGGAAAAAGTTTGTAGATACTTCAAAGTGCTAGTGAATCCTTTCTATTTTTAATAACTCACTTAAATAAATATGCTTAGGATTAATTTAATTGTTAGAGATGGATAGATTTAGAGTTTTATGGAGAAAACATAGGTATTTAGGTAGGATAATGCAACTTTAAATGCATAGGATATTCCATGCATGGTGTGTTTAAATGGACATTTTATGGTATGAAAATGTCCCAAATGACATACACATGGATAATCATGAAATGGGGTGTTTGGATTGTGAGGAGTCATGTTTGATTAAGATGAAGTGTTTTAAAGATAATTCATATTCCAAACAATTCAAAATTAATTCAAGTTATGTTAATTATAAATAAGTGATAAACTAAATATCAAACAAGATTAAGATAAATATAAATATATAATTTTTGTCTCTATAGCTATAAAAAAATGTCAATGGCAACACTAAACTCATGATTATTCCTACTCACAATTCATGAATCTAAAGAGAGTGTTAGCTTCCTCACTAAGTCACAATCCTTGAACCTAAAGAGGGTATTGGCTTCCTCACTAAGCACAAAATTATAAATACCTTTAATTTATTCATGCTCACTTATATTGACTCATAAACTTAAAGGTGTTATCTTCCTTTTCAAGTTATAATCAATGAATCTAAAGAGGGTTTTGGCTTCCTCATTGTGTCACAATTCATTATAAATACTTTCAATTATCCATGGCCACCTTTATGGACTCATGAACCTAAATAAGATACCAACTTCCTCACCAATCACAATTCAGGAATCTAAATAAGACACTAACTTCCTCACCAATCACAATTCATAAACTTAAATAAGATAATGAATTCCTCACCAATCACAATTTCTAAACCTAAATAAAATAGTGGCTTCCTCACCAATCACAATTCATGAACCTAAAAAGAGTGTTAGATTCCTCACTAAACACAAAGTGATAAATGTCTTTTATTATTCATAAGTTTGACTCCTTCCCTACTAAACAAAATGGCGAATACCTTTAATTTTTCATGATCACTTATATTGACTCATGGACCCATAGAGAGGAGGCGTTCTTTCTCACCAGCACACCATGCCGACGTAATTGACCAGCCACGTACACAACTATTGACTTTTTCAATCCTTCGACTGGACGTTTGTTTTCTTTGTCCTATCTCTTACGACAAACTTTCTAAAAATAAATATAAACTATCTGCAAACGATGCAGGTCCTTTTAGACGAGACTATTTATCGAGGAAAAAACTTGACCGGAAAGAACCTGGGAAGCACCCTCCTCAGTAACAGACACCACTCAGAGAGCTTCTGGGAAGCATCTTCATCAAAGTTTTCTACATTTTACATTTATTATCAGCCCAGATTTGATATATGAAAGCGCAGATGAAAGGAGGGAGAAAAGAAAAGGAAGGCTTCGCGCAACAACGCCTGGATGCGTGCCGTACACGAATAGAATACGCACAACTACGAGGAATTTTCTCTTCAATGCCGTTACCGCTGATTATATAAAGATATAAACGAGATCTTTTTTCATTCGACCCAAGATCAGATATCTCTTATTCATTCGACCCAAGATCAGAAATTTCTTATTTCATTCGACCCAAGATCAGATATGTCTCAAACATTTCTGTTTGTCAAGAACTGTGATGTTTCACAGAAGAGCATTCCTCAAGACATTGAAGCGCCGTTTCTATTGAAATGCAGCGGTTCTAAGGCTGAGGAAGTTTACAGTGATGAGGAGGGCGGCGATGGTATCATGGCGATGGCTATGATGGTGCTGTGCTTGAGTTTTCTCAGTATATTTACAGTCCCCATTGCGCTTAAAAACGTGCTTGGCTTGGCAGGGGCGAGAGCGGCCATGGAGAGCGTGGAGTTTCAGATATTTGTGGTGATGGATTCTCTCAGTTTTTTCTCGTCAATAGGGGTGGTGTTGGTTACGATACAGACCATGGGTATGAACAACATCACACCCGCCACTATGAAGAGGTTGAGGAAGATGTGTAATACGGTGGCGCATATTGCAATTGGATCTGCCGCCATCGCCTTCATTTCTGCAGTCTCTACACTTCTGAGACGTCTGTAATGTTTATATTGTAGATCTTTGAGAAAGTTTGTATTAAAATATAATTTTCTTTTTCTTTACGCTTCTCTTTAAAATCTCTTTCTACATGGACTTGTAGCTTATAACTCCGTTATCCAGTGGTATTTATAAATCTATATAAGATATTATTGGCAATTGGATAGTTTTTGTTTTTTTTAGGTACCTGTCGATAGGCAGGATATAACAGAAAATAGTCTGTGTATGCAATGCGAGAATTTTATCAATTGCTAAGATGTAAGTTTTTTAAAAAATATATATATTGAAAATTGTTTTTTGGTAATATGATTGGCTGAACAGGTTTGAGCCCTTTTTAGGCTTTCATGTCATTCGAAAAAGACAAGTACTTTCTAAATAATAAAGTATTGATGGTTTAAATGCACTATGTATTAGGGGAGAAGCTAATTTCGTGACAAAACACACCTATGTATAGACATTATAACAACACCCCATCTCCCATGCCCCTCTCCCGACAAAACGCACCGACGGAAAGACTCGACGAACAAGAGTGACAAATGTTTGTGCATGTGTTGTTTGGAGTCATCACCTATCCCGTCGTTGAAAAAACACGATAGCACTTATGGGTTTTCAGAATCATAATTTGGAATGGACAAAAAGCCCAAAATGTCACCATTTTCGAAATTCACATTTTGGAGGTTGGTGGAGAGTGCGGAAGGGAGTTGCAGGTGTTTGAGGCCAAAGTAGAGTGGCCACTCTCCCTACAAAACATATTTGGCAGGCACGAGTAGCTAGCTAGCATGTATATCTGCTAGAAATATATGCCATTTTTCCATTCTGCCTAGGAACCGTGAAGAATTGAAAGACTTTTCTTGTGAAGATGGGTCTTCATTGACTGGGAAACAAAGGGTTTTCCTTGCGAAAAGGGGTTTTCATTTGAAATGCAAAGCTGTTTATTTTTTCTTGTGTTGAAGGTTTTTAAATTTTTCCATTTTATTGTTCTCACAACACAAAACTTTTAGAGGAAGGCGAATGAAATTTGACAACCCATTGTGGAAATATGAGTGAAATAACTGAATAACGTTTAGAGAAACCAAAAACCATGCATAATATATAACCAAGTTGGAAAATACAATATGGGTTTTCTAATGAAATGATATATTTTTAAAACCACATAACGCCCATAACATCGCCATTTTCAACATTCTCATTTTAAAGGCTGTTGGCAAGCTCAAAAGAGAGTTGCAGGGGTTCAAAGGCCAAAGTAGAGTGACCATTCTCCCTACCAAAATGCATGTGGTAGGCATGGACAACTAGCTAGTAGGTATGTATATCTGCCAAAAATATATGCCATTTTTCCATTCTGCCTAGGGACTGTGCAGAATTGAAAGACTATTCATTGCGAAGATGGTTTTTCATTAATGGGAAAACAATGATTTTCATTTTCCCTTAGTGTGTAGAGGGTTTTACAACATTGTGTGGGTTGGAGGCTTCATAAATTATGTACTCACCTCCCACTATGTTTTCCAAGTTGCAATCATACTATGCATGTATATTTGGATCATATTAAGAAATTGAAACACAATTTTTACTTTGTGTAAGACTTGTTATAAATTTTGAAGCTACCTTTCATTACATTCATACTATTTAAATAACAAAAAAAATTCAAAACATTCATATTGTTCTGTAAAATTCCAGGTTGGAAAACACTGGATGTTATAAAACCTGCATCTCACATACTATTCTAAAACCCTTTACAAGTAACAACCCAATTGCTAAGTCACCCCTCACCTTAATTTGGTATTTTTTTGATTGTCTTGAGAACCTTTTGTGAATTAGATAGTAAGAATGTAATGAAATTGGAAAACACTAGGTATTATGAAACCTGCAACCCACATAGCATTGTAAAATCCTATAGACGTAACAACCCAAGTGGTTAGTCACCTTGCAGCTCATTTTGGTTAGTTTTATGAAACCCCCACTTGCAACTCCTCCCTATGCTCTCCACCACTTAGCTTTGAATATACAAAATGAAATAAACAAAAAACCACATTGTTTTTTCCAACTTGCAATTATATTCTACATTTATTTATAAATCATATGAGGAAATTGAAATGCAAATTTTAGTGTAAGTAAGAGTTGCTTTAAATTGTGAATGTGAATGAACTTCACTACATTCTTAGTATCTACAAAACTAAAGGTTTTCATTACAATCATTATTTCAACTTCATCTAGACCAAGTTTCTATGTCGATGTGTTTTATCCAGAGATTGGCAATGTGGGGGATGGGGTGTTATGTTATAATGCTTATGCATAGGTATGTTTTGTCAAGAGATTAGCTTCTCCACCACTTAGCTTTGAACATATAGAATGAAATAAATGGAAAACCACATTGTGTTTTCCAACTTGCAATTATATTATGCATATATTTGTAAATCATATGAGGAAATTGAAATGCAACTTTTAGTGTAAGTGTTGCTTTAAATTGTGAATGTGAATGAACTCCACTACATTCTTATTGTCTATA
>VDFB02289448.1:0-62543 GCA_007258455.2 Sequoia sempervirens
AAGATTCTAGGTGAAGGTATTATGCTTTTGTATTGCTTTATCTTCCATTTGATTACCTTCAATCTTTTCTATCATATTCAACATTTCTTGGCCTGTTTACCATATTTTAAAGCATATGCCATTAACTTATATTTTTAAAAACTTATAAGTTCATTTATGATTACATGCATTCTTTTTGTGTACGCAATTTTTAACATTGCAAACTACCACAACTATCATATGTTTCAAACATGATTTCTTGATTTTTACTATCTATCTACTCTTTCACATAAAATAATTGAGATGCAATGCCTTACTGATCTAATGGAGATTTTATTATATATATTCTTATTATATATTTTTAGTATACAAAGTAACACATATAGGTCATCAAATATCATAGTGCATAAAAAATTCAATATGGACCCTACAACAAGTAGTACATGTGTTTTATTTTAATATAATTTGTTTTCCCATTTCAAAATACCTTTGACTAATTGCTATTTGAGGATAATTTCAAAACTATTTTATATGTTCATAATTTTAACAATCAAGTATTCTTTTTAAAATGTTTCTTTGATTAGGTAATAATTTTGTGTTAATTTTCAAAAAAAATTAATTAAGAATTTTAAGGCTTCAACTATAGCTTTTTCTTTCCATGGGAGTCTACTAGAGAATGCTTATATAGTTCATTGTTATTCAAATCATCTACTCTTTAATGCCTCCTAACATTTTTTTAATTTTTAATTTTATTTTTTTTAGTGTTGTAATTATTTTCCAATAAAGTGAGGTTTATTTATTTGATTTATTTCTACATTTGATGTAATTACATGTGTAATATTCTATCTTTGGTGTTTAAGGTTGAATCCACTATTTGGTATGCACTGAGTAATTTTTTATATTAAATTTGTTATTGTTAATATTAGATGTTCTTAGACAAAGGCTCTTCATGTTAGGTCTAAATTTAGTATTTCTCGTTATTTCAATAAACAACTCATATCTTCCTATTTTATTTAATTTTTTGAAAGATATTGTCCATATCTTATTAGCATTTCTTTTGCAAGCGTGTTAAAAAATCTTACCAAGTTCATTGCTTTTAGATTGTTCTCAGCAATATTAATTAAAAAATACATTTTTACATAAAATTATAGGTGTTGTTCTCAATGGTAAATTTGATTTATTAAATAAATTATATTCATTACCATCTTCATAATATGATAAATTTTGTGTTTCAAAAGGTTGATCAATTGGTATAATATTTAAATTTAAATTTAAAATTATAGCATCATTGATTATTTTATTATTTATTAATTTAGTTGGTGTTTGGGGATTACTAGAATATAAAACTTTAGATGTAACAGACGATGTACCTTCAACTCCATCATTTGATTTCTTAATTAGTTTTTTACATTCATTGCCTTTGTTTCTCTAAATTATTCTCTTTTTTGGATCCACTGTATTGTTGGTGATCTAATTCAATTGAAAAAGATGGTATATATTTAAATTTGAGTTGAATTTTTTGGTATCAGGACATAATAACCCGACCTAAATAACCCGACACAATAACCCCTTCATAATAACCCAGGGACAAAATAACCCATAGACAAAATAACCCGTGGTCAAAATAACCCATGGATAGAATAACCCATGTAATTTATAAATTTTGTTTCCCTTTCTCTATATTCTTACGGGGATATTTTGTCCATGGGTTATTCTGACCATGAGTTATTTTGGCTTGGGTTATTATGACCCTGGGTTATTTTGTCCTTGGGTTATTGTGACCGGGTTATTCTATCCAGAATTATTTTGGCCGAGTTATTATGTCCTGCAACCGAATTTTTATTTTCAAGTAGTTCTCTCATTTATCATTTTTTCTATATTCTTAGATTCACACACCTTTGGTGTTGCCTATTTCCTTAACACGATGCTCAATTCTATATTAGTCTAAATTATTATTTTTAAATAATAAAAAAAATTATTGGCCATATCAAATTCAAATAAAAATATGTAATTAGAATATTCTATATCAATGTAAGACAATGAACTAGTTAGTTTTGTCAAAATATTGATTCATATTTCTTAAAATAATGAAAACAGTGACTAATACTATCAAATTTAAACAAAATCATGTAATTCAAATGTTCTATGTTAATGCAAGAGAAAAAAACTAGTTAGTTTTGTCAAACAATGATTAAAATTTTTCAAAAATATTAAAAGATAATTGTATGTCACAAAATACATAGAAAACTATGACTTTAGACCCAATATCTAATTAGGATTCCCTAATGAGAAAAGGAAAAAGTTTGTAGATACTTCAAAGTGCTAGTGAATCCTTTCTATTTTTAATAACTCACTTAAATAAATATGCTTAGGATTAATTTAATTGTTAGAGATGGATAGATTTAGAGTTTTATGGAGAAAACATAGGTATTTAGGTAGGATAATGCAACTTTAAATGCATAGGATATTCCATGCATGGTGTGTTTAAATGGACATTTTATGGTATGAAAATGTCCCAAATGACATACACATGGATAATCATGAAATGGGGTGTTTGGATTGTGAGGAGTCATGTTTGATTAAGATGAAGTGTTTTAAAGATAATTCATATTCCAAACAATTCAAAATTAATTCAAGTTATGTTAATTATAAATAAGTGATAAACTAAATATCAAACAAGATTAAGATAAATATAAATATATAATTTTTGTCTCTATAGCTATAAAAAAATGTCAATGGCAACACTAAACTCATGATTATTCCTACTCACAATTCATGAATCTAAAGAGAGTGTTAGCTTCCTCACTAAGTCACAATCCTTGAACCTAAAGAGGGTATTGGCTTCCTCACTAAGCACAAAATTATAAATACCTTTAATTTATTCATGCTCACTTATATTGACTCATAAACTTAAAGGTGTTATCTTCCTTTTCAAGTTATAATCAATGAATCTAAAGAGGGTTTTGGCTTCCTCATTGTGTCACAATTCATTATAAATACTTTCAATTATCCATGGCCACCTTTATGGACTCATGAACCTAAATAAGATACCAACTTCCTCACCAATCACAATTCAGGAATCTAAATAAGACACTAACTTCCTCACCAATCACAATTCATAAACTTAAATAAGATAATGAATTCCTCACCAATCACAATTTCTAAACCTAAATAAAATAGTGGCTTCCTCACCAATCACAATTCATGAACCTAAAAAGAGTGTTAGATTCCTCACTAAACACAAAGTGATAAATGTCTTTTATTATTCATAAGTTTGACTCCTTCCCTACTAAACAAAATGGCGAATACCTTTAATTTTTCATGATCACTTATATTGACTCATGGACCCATAGAGAGGAGGCGTTCTTTCTCACCAGCACACCATGCCGACGTAATTGACCAGCCACGTACACAACTATTGACTTTTTCAATCCTTCGACTGGACGTTTGTTTTCTTTGTCCTATCTCTTACGACAAACTTTCTAAAAATAAATATAAACTATCTGCAAACGATGCAGGTCCTTTTAGACGAGACTATTTATCGAGGAAAAAACTTGACCGGAAAGAACCTGGGAAGCACCCTCCTCAGTAACAGACACCACTCAGAGAGCTTCTGGGAAGCATCTTCATCAAAGTTTTCTACATTTTACATTTATTATCAGCCCAGATTTGATATATGAAAGCGCAGATGAAAGGAGGGAGAAAAGAAAAGGAAGGCTTCGCGCAACAACGCCTGGATGCGTGCCGTACACGAATAGAATACGCACAACTACGAGGAATTTTCTCTTCAATGCCGTTACCGCTGATTATATAAAGATATAAACGAGATCTTATTTCATTCGACCCAAGATCAGATATCTCTTATTCATTCGACCCAAGATCAGAAATTTCTTATTTCATTCGACCCAAGATCAGATATGTCTCAAACATTTCTGTTTGTCAAGAACTGTGATGTTTCACAGAAGAGCATTCCTCAAGACATTGAAGCGCCGTTTCTATTGAAATGCAGCGGTTCTAAGGCTGAGGAAGTTTACAGTGATGAGGAGGGCGGCGATGGTATCATGGCGATGGCTATGATGGTGCTGTGCTTGAGTTTTCTCAGTATATTTACAGTCCCCATTGCGCTTAAAAACGTGCTTGGCTTGGCAGGGGCGAGAGCGGCCATGGAGAGCGTGGAGTTTCAGATATTTGTGGTGATGGATTCTCTCAGTTTTTTCTCGTCAATAGGGGTGGTGTTGGTTACGATACAGACCATGGGTATGAACAACATCACACCCGCCACTATGAAGAGGTTGAGGAAGATGTGTAATACGGTGGCGCATATTGCAATTGGATCTGCCGCCATCGCCTTCATTTCTGCAGTCTCTACACTTCTGAGACGTCTGTAATGTTTATATTGTAGATCTTTGAGAAAGTTTGTATTAAAATATAATTTTCTTTTTCTTTACGCTTCTCTTTAAAATCTCTTTCTACATGGACTTGTAGCTTATAACTCCGTTATCCAGTGGTATTTATAAATCTATATAAGATATTATTGGCAATTCGATAGTTTTTGTTTTTTTTAGGTACCTGTCGATAGGCAGGATATAACAGAAAATAGTCTGTGTATGCAATGCGAGAATTTTATCAATTGCTAAGATGTAAGTTTTTTAAAAAATATATATTTTAAAAATTGTTTTTTGGTAATATGATTGGCTGAACAGGTTTGAGCCCTTTTTAGGCTTTCATGTCATTCGAAAAAGACAAGTACTTTCCAAATAATAAAGTATTGATGGTTTAAATGTACTATGTATTAGGGGAGAAGCCAATTTCGTGACAAAACACACCTATGTATAGACATTATAACAACACCCCATCTCCCATGCCCCTCTCCCGACAAAACGCACCGATGGAAAGACTCGACGGACAACAGTGACAAATGTTTGGGCATGTGTTGTTTCGAGTCGTCACCTATCCCGTCATTGAAAAAACATGGTAGCACTGATGGGTTTTCAAAATCATAATTTGCAATGGACAAAAAGCCCAAAATGTCGCCATTTTCGAAATTCACATTTTGGAGGTTGGTGGAGAGCACGGAAGGGAGTTGCAAGCATTTGAGGCTGAAGTAGAGTGGCCACTCTCCCTACCAAAACATATTTGGCAGGCACGAGTAGCTAGCTAGCAAGTATGTATATCTGCTAGAAATATATGCCATTTTGCCATTCTGCCTAGGAACTGTGAAGAATTGAAAGACTTTTGTTGTGAAGATGGGTTTTCATTGACCGGGAAACAAAGGGTTTTCCTTGTGAAAAGGGGTTTTCATTTGAAATGCAGAGCTATTTATTTGTTTTTGTGTTGAAGGTTTTTAAATTTTTCCATTTTATTGTTCTCACAACACAAAAATTTTAGAGGAAGGCGAATGAAATTTGACAACCCATTGTGGAAATATGAGTGAAATAACTGAATACATTCGTTTAGAGAAACCAAAAACCATGCATAATATATAACCAGGTTGGAAAATACAATATGGGTTTTGTAATGAAATGATATATTTTTAAAACCACATAAAGCCCATAACATCGCCATTTTCAACATTCTCATTTTGAAGGTTGTTGGCAAGCTCAAAAGAGAGTTGCAGGGGTTTAGAGGCCGAAGTAGAGCGACCATTCTCCCTACCAAAATGCATGTGGCAGGCATGGACAACTAGCTAGTAGGTATGTATATCTACCAAAAATATGTCATTTTTCCATATTGCCTAGGGACTGTGCAGAATTGAAAGACTATTCATTGCGAAGATGGGTTTTCATTAATGGGAAAACAACGATTTTCATTTTCCCTTAGTGTGTAGAGGGTTTTACAACATTGTGTGGGTTGGAGGCTTCATAAATTATGTACTCACCTCCCACTATGTTTTCCAACTTGCAATCATACTATGCATGTATGTTTGGATCATATTAAGAAATTGAAACACAATTTTTACTTTGTGTAAGAATTGTTATAAATTTTGAAGCTACCTTTCATTACATTCATACTATTTAAATAACAAAAAAAATTCAAGACATTCATATTGTTTTGTAAAATTCCAGGTTGGAAAACACTGGATGTTATTAAACCTACATCTCACGTACTATTCTAAAACCCTTTACAAGTAACAACCCAATTGCTAAGTCACCCCTCACCTTAATTTGGTTTTTTTTTTATTGTCTTGAGAACCTTTTGTGAATTAGATAGTAATAATGTAATGAAATTGGAAAACACTAGGTATTATGAAACCCACAACCTGCATAGCATTGTAAAATCTTGTAGACGTAACAACCCAAGTGGTTAGTCACCTTGCAGCTCATTTTGGTTAGTTTTATGAAACCCCCACTTGCAACTCCTCCCTATGCTCTCCACCACTTAGCTTTGAATATAAAAAATGAAATAAACAAAAAACCACATTGTGTTTTCCAACTTGCAATTATATTCTACATTTATTTATAAATCAGATGAGGAAATTGAAATGCAAATTTTAGTGTAAGTAAGAGTTGCTTTAAATTGTGAATGTGAATGAACTTCACTACATTCTTAGTATCTACAAAACTAAAAGTTTTCATTACAATCATTATTTCAACTTCATCTAGATCAAGTTTCTCTGTCGGTGTGTTTTATCCAGAGATTGGCAATGTGGGGGATGGGGTGTTATGTTATAATGTCTATGCATAGGTATGTTTTGTCAAGAGATTAGCTTCTCCACCACTTAGCTTTGAACATATAGAATGAAATAAATGGAAAACCAAATTGTGTTTTCCAACTTGCAATTATATTATGCATATATTTGTAAATCATATGAGGAAATTGAAATGCAACTTTTAGTGTAAGAGTTGCTTTAAATTGTGAATGTGAATGAACTTCACTACATTCTTATTGTCTATAAAACTAAAGGTTTTCATTAGACTCATGTTGTCTACATATAATTCTGCCAAACTAATAACTTATAATTTCTTGTGGCACACTGCACCAAAGTTGGCTTGTCCATCAAAACATTTTCAAGAACTTGCCTAACATTATTATCCTTTTCAAAGAGAGTACAAAAATAATTTGAATAATCTTCCTCTTGAAGCACAACATTTAATGCATTTTGAATCAATATTCACCACACTTTAGCTAACTCCTCTTTTACCTCATTCAATAGAAATGAGAAAAGCAGAGTTAGCCAAGGTGTGGTGATAATTGAGTGGAATGCATTAAAAGTTTCTTCAAGAGCAAGAATATTCAAATTCCTATGTACTCTTCCTAAAAAGGATAATAAGCTAGGGAAGTTCAAGAAAAGTTCGATGGACAAGAAAATATTGGTGCAATGTGCCATAGGAAAATTCCAAGTTATTAGACTAGCAAGTGACACAAGTTATGAAGCTTCGAAACTAATAGATAAAGTAGAACTTATTACAGTTTATAGTGGAAAATTATTGTGTTGTAGAAGTTATTCATGACGAAATTTACTTGTTCAACTACACCCATAGTAGCATCTCTCACTTTCTTTTCCTGCACAAATTCTTGTGCAATACAAAACCTCTTCAAATTGTCCACTTGTGCATTGCCATTTTCCCTTTGCATATGCTACACATGCACCTTCCTCAACTTCTCAAGAGCATGGAGGGTCTCTTCAGTCAATACATTATCTATCTCACTCACTCTACTCTACTTCTTTTCAAGTGTCTTTAGAGAAGATTCCTTTTTCATTCCATGCATTCTAGTACCTACTACCTCCGGTTCTGCATTCCTATTTTCCCATTTCACATAGTGCACATGCTCCTTCGTCAACTTCTCAAGAGCAGGAACAATCTCTTCAATGAATACATTATCGATCTCATTTACTTCGGCCTAGTTCTTTTCAAGTGTTTTTAGAGAAGATTCATTTTCCATTACATACTTTCTACTACTTGATGCTTGAGTTATACGTTGCCATTTTCCCATTGTGCATACTACACACATACCTTCCTCAACTTCTCAACAACATGGAGAATGTCTTCACTCGATACATTTGCTTTTATCTATCTCATTCAATGTGGTCTGCATAAAGTTTCAAGGTGATCTTCATTACGTTCTTATTGTGTACTAAAAAAAACTTCTTCATTATGTTCATACTATCTATATATAATTGCATGTTGGAAAACACTAGGTGTCTAATCAAATTGAGCTAATGGGTGAAAAACCAATTGGGTTGTTACTGTGTTAATCAAAAATGGTTTTGATTACATTCACACTATTTTGTAAAATTCCAGGTTGGAAAACACTGGGTGAACATTATAAAACCTGCAACCCACATACTATTCTAAAACCCTTTAAAAGTAACAACCCAATTGCTTAGTCACCCCTCACCTCAATTTCCTTTTTTTTTATTGTCTTTATGAATTCGATAGTAAGAATGTAATGAAATTGGAAAATACTAGGTATTGTGAAACCTGCAACCCACATAGTGTTGCAAAACCCTCTAGACATAACAACCCAATTGGTTAGTCACCCCTCAGCTCAATCTGGATAGTTTAATGAAACCCCCATCTGCAACTCTTCCATGTGCTCTCCACCACGTAGATTTCAACATACAAAATGAAATAAATGGAAAATCACATTGTATTTTCCAACCTACAATTATATTTTGAATTTATTTATAAATCATATGAGGAAATTGAAATTTGCAACTTTTAGTGTAAGAGTTGCTTTAAATTATGAAGGTGAATGAACTTCACTACATTCTTACTATCGACAAAATTAAAGGTTTTCATTAGACTAATGCTATCTACATATAATTTTGCCAAACTAATAACTTATAATTTTCCTATGGCACATTGCACCAAAGTTGTCTTGTCCATCAAAACCTTTTCAAGAACTTCCCTAATATTATTATCCTTTTCAAAGAGAGTACACAAGTAATTTGAATAATATTCCTCTTGAAGAAAATCATTTAATGCATTTCAAATCGATGTTCACCACACTTTGGCTAACTCCTCTTTTATCTCATTCACTAAAAATGAGGAAAGCAGAGTTAGCCAAGGTGTGGTGATAATTCAATGGAATGCATTAAAAGTTGCTTCAAGAGAAAGAATATTCAAATTCCTATGTGTTGTGCATGTTTTGCACACACGCCCCGCCATAGGCAGGGACCCCCTTGTTTTTTTGCTCCTGACAGGATGCTTTGCTCTTGTCTTGTTTTGCGTGCTCTATTTTCAAAGCCCAAATTGGTCATGTGCCTTCAAACAATCAAATCCCCCTACCCAAATTCACCTACTTGGGGTATTCAAATCTACGAAGAAATAAAGTCCCCTGTCCCTTTTCTGCCTTTTGTCTTGTTCCTATTGGCTTGGTCCCTGATCACTTGATTCACTTTTTTCCACATTTTTTGACTTTGGGGCCAACCTTTTTTGGATTTGGGATGTGTTTGATGTGCTTAAATGAACTACCAAGGTTTCGTCAACATTCGGTTAAGTTTTAGTGGTTCCAGAGCTTTGTCCCCCTTTGGCTATTTTGGAAACATCTGTGGACCCCCGTCGCTCCCGTTTCCACCATTTTGACTTTGGGGGCAACCTTTTTTTGGATCTGGGATGTGTCTGAGGTGCTTAAATGAACTACCAAAGTTTCGTCAATGTTTCGTTAAGTTTCGATGGTTTCAAAACTTTCCCTTTGGAATTCCCTTCCTCTTTGGCTGTTTGGAAACATCCGTGGACCCCCGTCTCTTCGGTTTCCACATTTTTGACTTTGGGGGCAACCTTTTTTGGATCTGGGATGTGTTTGATGTGCTTAAATGAACTGCCAAGGTTTCATCAACATTCGGTTAAGTTTCGGTGGTTCTGAAGCTTCATCCCCCTTTGGTTGTTTTGGAAACATCCATGGACCCCTGTTGCTTCGGTTTCCACATTTTTTACTTTGGGGGAAACCTTTTTTGGATTTGGGATGTGTTTGATGTGCTTAAATGAACTGCTAAGGTTTCATCAACATTCGGTTAAGTTTCGGTGGTTCCGGAGCTTCGTCCCCCTTTGGCTATTTTGGAACATCCGTGGAGCCCCGGCGACCCAACCTCTGGAGCCCGGCCCCTCCGTGGCCATTTCCAGGACTCTGTCCCTCTTTGGTCGTTTTGAACATCCGTGGAGCCCCAGCGGCCCGACCTCCAGAGCCCGGCCCCTCTGTGGTCGTTTCCGGGACTTCGTCCCTCTGTGGCCATTTTGGAAACATCCGTGGACCCCCATCGCTCCAGTTTCCACATTTTTGACTTTGGGGGCAACCTTTTTTGGATCTAGGATGTGTTTGAGGTGCTTAAATGAACTGCCAAAGTTTCGTCAATGTTCCATTAAGTTTTGATGGTTTCAGAACTTTCCCTCAGAAATTCCCTTCCTCTTTGGCTGTTTGGAAACATCTGTGGACCCCCGTTGCTCCGGTTTCCACATTTTTGACTTTGGGGGCAACCTTTTTTGGATCTAAGATGTGTTTGAGGTGCTTAAATGAACTGCCAAGGTTTCGTCAACATTCCATTAAGTTTCGATGGTTTCGAAGCTTTGTCCCCCTTTGGCTATCTTGAACATCCGTAGAGCCCCGGCGACCCAGCCTCCGGAACCCGGCCCCTCCATGGCCATTTCCAAGCTTCCATCTCTCTGTGGCCGTTTCCGGGACTCCATCCCTTTGCGGCCATTTTGAACATCCGTCGACCCCCAGCAACCCGGCCTCTAGAGCCCGGCCCCTCCGTGGCTATTTTGAGCTTCCAGTTTTTGTAAAATGAGTCCAATCTTAAGGAAGTTTTCTGGGCACTCTTCCTTCCCCTTTTCCCATGTGCTATAATTGAAAAATCTTGGTTTTGCTATGTTTTGTGAGGTCTAGGAACTTCTCTTCTGGTTTGTTGTCCCCATTCATTGCTCGCCCCCTTGGGCATGCATTAATGTTTATGGTCCAAATGAGCTCCAAATATGAATATTATGATCTTTTGATGATGCATGGATGGATCTAACAAGGATTTTGCAGGATTTGACTAACATTTTCCTTGATTTGTGTATGAAAGCACTTACGACACTTCATGTACGCAGGATTCAAGGAGCCTACTATAGGTTAGTCGGGAGACCCATCGAGAAAGCTGAACAAGGAATACACATAGCTCCTCTCACCATTCATTTCATGATTGCCTCTCCCGCTAGCACCCACCAACAAGGTCGGCGTTAGAAGAAGGATTGTGCCAAGGAAGTCAAGGACAAAAATGCAAGGGGGTGGCCTTGAAGAAGGCATGAAGGAGCTGTCCTACTTTTAACCAGATGATGATGAGTTGTCTACCCAAATCAGGGGCAACCAATCCATTGATGCCAATCGTTGATGGGATTGTTTGATCCAAGGAAGAACACTACAAACACATCAAGTAAGAAAATAGCTTTTAGACAGTTTCAGCTACAGTAAAAGGGCAATCAACTAAATGACAAAACTGCTATAGCACCTGAGCACTAGATGACAAAACAGGGAAAAGACAAGGAATGCATTTTTAATTGCTGAATATTGTGGGGTAGGTGAAACCCTAATGTAATTAAATTTGGGCCATTCGTTGCAAATTGATCCTAGCCATTCATTTGGGCTTTGGAAAACTATAAATAGGGGCTTGCCCCTCATTTGTAAGGGTTGGAGAACTGATGTAAAGATATTCTGCAGCAATAGAAAGCAACATTGCATGATTTATGGGTGTTCCTTTTGAGTTTTCTCTTTATGTATGCATGGTTCAACTTCCCTATTAGTTTAGGTGTTAGTTTATTGAATGGAAGTGGTGATGGTGATTGTAGTTTCAGTATTTGATGGATTTCCAACTCATGCTTTTTGTGGTTCATTGATGATAAGTCACTTTGTAAAGCTAGTCTGAGCTCATTACTTCATTGCTGCAACTTAGTTCAATTACATGTGCATGATGTGTGTGTGTAATCTAAAAATTTACAGTCCTTAGAAGATTGCACTAGTTTTGTGTAGTTGTAGGTTCTCTTGGTCAAGCAAAACTTAGTTTTAGAGAGTTTGTCTACTGTAGCAGCCACCGTTGTTACCGTTCATTTATAGCTTAGGATTAGAACAACTTTCTTAACCCTTCTCCTTTTGCTATTTATTTTAATCCTTGGTTAGAGTAGGATCCAAAGCATCACCATGAAGCTAAATCAGATGAACTTGATGAGTTTCAGCTTGCTATTTTGAGTGGACAGCCATTGTTCATTCACTTCCAGCACTTTGAAACTGTATTTGCAAGCCCAACTTCCCATGCTTTGTAACTCATCCATAAGACCGCCTTGTGATTCCAGCAAATCACATCAAACAACTGAGATATTCCAAGCATTGTCAAGACCTGACATTAGAGACCTTAGGATAGTGTTCTACAATTTGATTTTGGAAGATTTTCTTTCAAGAGAGGTAGTGCACCTACGCGCTGCCTGTGTTGAGAAGTGCATAAAAAACACATCAACACTATGTACTCTTTCTAAAAAGGATTATAAGTTAGGGAAGTTCACAAAAAGGTTCGATGGAAAAAATAATTTTTTTTATATTGATGAATAAGCATCTATATCTATATTAATAAAAGATAGAAATACACATATTCACAAAAAGGTGGGTGGTAAGAAGGCACACCTGAAGAGTCACATGGGTAGAGCCTAGAATATCAAAGAGTCTTGGGCCATGCCCAGAAACCAGAAAACATTATAATAAAAGAATAAAAAGAAGGCCACTAAGCAGCCATAACAATGCTAACAGAGGGTGGTGGGTCCTTATCATTTAGTTTTCCCCATACAACAGCGGAGTTCAGAGTGACATTAGGGGGATCCCAACCATCATCATCTTTATCTTCATAACAAGGAGAAATCGAAAGATCCAAACACAAGAGCCATTTGGAGGTATCAGCAGGCCAACCAAAACCACCTCCAAGATCATCACTAGAAGGCCACCCAGAAGCTTTGCTTCCACCCCCTGATGCTCCTCTAGAAGGCCACCTCAGGTCAACCCACAAAGGAGGAGAGGGCGACCACTTGTGAGGGTGAGAACCACAATGATGAGGAGCCTATGAATGGGGGTGAAAATCCCTAGCAGAGCCACTTCTCTATCAGCCCCATGAAGATGACCAATGCTAGGAGGAAGTGGGAGAGGGAGGCACACGAGCCTCAATGTAAGGGGAATTACCATAGTGATCTAAAAGCTCTTAAAGGTGTGAAAATTCAAGCACAAATTTGTTTTTTTGCACTTGAATTTGCAAACAAAAAAATAGAGCAACTAATGGCTTTAGAATATAAAGAAACATATTTATCAATCTGACTATGAGAAAAAATACAGGCATTTCTATCTTTCCAAATACTGAAGAGGATTTCATTGATAAGGGCATGGTTTGGTGGTCAAGTCACTTGGTTGTAGTGATGGCCACCAGGGTTCAAACCCTTACTGGGCCAAACTATTCGCAGGCCTTGTGCCTACACTGGGCCATTGAGCTCACAGGTCTAGTTGTTTCTTATGGTTTCTTGTACTTGATTCATAGCTCCGATCAAGAGCGTTTACCCCTAATAATATGGGTGCATTGAACCTTTTTTTTTAAACATACTAAAGAGGATTTCCACCCTAAAAGTGTGCCAAATCTAGGTATACTTAGTGAGGAGCTTGGGAGAGCCCCCCAGCAAAACCATATGCCAAGAGAAAGGCTCTAGCCAAAATGGTTGAAAGAAATCATGAATCCAATTCCACAACTACTGAGCTCTAGTGCAAAACTAGAAGAGATGCTTAAACGACTCGACCTACCCACAAAAAGGGAAATGAGGGTCTTGTACCTCCAAGTGAAAAAGCTAAGACCCCACTGATAAGCCTTGGAAAATAATACACCAAGCAAAGTGGGTGAGCTTGGGCTCAATAATGGAAAACCACATAGCAGTTAATATTTTGTGCCAAACAGACACTGGGGACTGGAGATGCCATCTCTAGTTCAAGTTTCCAATCATCTGAAAATGAGGTGAGAGCCATTGATAGCCAAGCTGAGGCTTGTAATTTCTAAATGGAGTGTCTAGAAACCATGTCCAATCTTTCCACCAAGGCTTAGTGGAATAGATGCCCACTTTATGAAGCATATCAGTCAAAATGATACTCACTAGATCGTCAAAAGTTTCATATTCATGGTTTTGTAAGCCAAACTTGGCACAAAAATATTCCCAAGATAAAATACCCATGGTGGGTCTATGAAAGAAATCTTGAGGGGTTTGAACACCCTTTTTATGGAATCTGAGGGCCTTAAGCCAAGGAAGCTTGGCCAATTGTCGAACTGCATTAGTAAAAAGAGGAGACCACAAAATATTTTGATGGTTGAACAAGAACCCATCTCTAAATCTAGTTCTAGTCTAGTGGACCCAAGACTTGACAGCCTCCCAAGCTCACCAAATAGTTTTGGCAATAAAGGCACACACAATTTGAATAGGCTCACTCATAATAAGAAGGTTTTGAAAGTGAATTCCCTTCCATGAAGGTCTATGAGTGAGATAACCCATTGTAATACAATACTTGAGGAGAATTTTCCAAGCATCTTTTCCAGTAAAAGCATTTATAATCCATTTGATACAAAGAGCAATCCCTTGCCACTGAGTGGAAAGAAGGCCAAGCCCACTAGAATCTCTGGGGAGGCAATAGAACTCTCAGGAAATGCAGTGAAGGCATCTATGATTCTTAGAGGATGCCCAAAAAAATATCTAAGAAAATTTTTTAGCTTGGCATAAGAGGCCTTGGAAAGGGCCCAACATTCAAGGAGTAATACACATGAGTCATTGCCAGGATTTTAGAGCACACCTAGAATTTACCAACTAGAGAAAGAGGTTTGGTAACCCAAAATGCCAACTTTTTCTCAATCCAAGAGAGAACCACCTGCTAGAGATCATCAAAAGAGGCCTGAAAGGAAAAAGGGATGCTAAGAAATATGAAGATTTCATCTAGAGCAATCCACTTCCAACCATATTGTTGAATCCATAGAGAACTGGGAAGAATAGATTGTCTATAACACAAGGTTTTTTCCATTGGATGGAAAAACTAGAGGCCAAGAAAAATGTCTCAAGATGTACAACCAAGAGCAACTTTGACACTATTATCTTCTTCCAACAATGTAAGGAAGGAATCATCAAAAAAGTGGCCATTGACCAGTTGAGCTGGTGAGTTAGGAAAAGAGATTCCCTGAACAAGCCCCTAGGAAATAGAGTGAGTAAGAGGATATCCAAACCCCTCAACAACCAACTCATAAAGTGATGAGGAAAGCAACCAGCCATGATGGATGGATCAAAATAGATAGAAGGATTGGGACTAGAGGCCATTAATGGCAATGCAAGCTGAAGCTTTAGAGAACAACATTTTTATAGAATAAATGAAATTTGGGCCAAATCCCAGTGCAAAAAGCATAGCCAAAATGAAAGGCCATTCAATACGGTTATAAGCTTTGACAAAATCAATTTTGAGAAAAATTGCTTTTTGATTAGAGCATCTCGCCCACTCCATGCCTTCCCAAACAACAATTATTTTGTCCAAGATGAACTTGGATTTAATAAAACTAGTCTATTCAAGGTGCAAAATCTAAGGAAAAAGATGGTGGATTCTTAAAATGAGGTATTTGGCTATTATTTTGTAGGAAACATTAAGGAGCATGATGGGCCACTAGTTACAATTATCCTCAGGATCACTAGTTTCAAGTTTGAATTTAATATTTCCTTTGTTGATGATATTTGCTAGGGAATTAGAATGAAAAGATTCAAGGTGAAATTTATGTATATCCTTTCCCACATAGTCCCAAAGCAATTTGTAAAATTTGCATGAGAACCCATCAATTCCTAGAGCTTTTTCATCACCCATTATGCAAACCACTTCTTTGAGGTCTTCAATTGTGAGTAATTTCTTATAGAATTCTTTCTGAGAAATGGAAAGCCTATTTGGCACAACAAGGCAATCCTAGAGCACATTAATCCACTCTGGTGTGTAATCATGGGCTATGAAAACTTGCTCATAATGCCTAACAAATTCTTGGAGAATATCAGGTAGTTCAGAGAGCACATCATTGCCATCTTTGATTTTCTTGATACTAGGTGAAGAATGTCTGTTGGGAAGAGTCAGAAAGAATTATTTCGAGGTACAATCCCCAATCTTGAGCTAGTGTAATCTGGCCTTGATTTGTGCCCCTTTGGCCACATAATTATCAACCACTTGCTTTTGATGTCTTAACTCTGCAAGCCTAACTTGCAGAGAAGAGGAGAAGGGGTTAGCCATCAAAATATCAGTGGAAACACAAAGTTTAGAGATTGTTGCCTCATAAGACCATCTATAAAAGATATCTAGATAATGCCCATAAATGTGAAGAAACCTTGCAATACAGGTGATGACATCATTCCACCAATTGAGTAGATTACTCTATATTCAAGATTCTATATAGTTTTGATGTGGGCCAACTTGGGCTACTGACTCAACAAAGAAGTATTTAAAAAAATTAGGTCCTATTAGCATGAGGCTTTCTCACTTAAATCCATTCAATGTAAAAGAAGATGGGAAAGTGGTTTGACAACGTCACATCCACTAACAACCTAATCGCAAGTGGGGAAGAGAGGTGGCAAAGGAAAAAATATATTGAGTCAAGATCATGGCACAATCAAGGTGCTTAAATATCCTATTAGGACAAGATCGATAATTGTACCAAGTATGCCAGAGAGAATGAGAGTGGCAGTGACCAATATTGGGATTGAAAAGAGCCAATTTATTGCGCATGTAAAACCAGGCCTCTCTTTCACCAACCACCCATCGAAATGACAAAGTACCATCCTTGTCATATTACATCTCAACCATATTGAAATCCCCACATATAAGCTAGGTAGCAACTGGCAATGAGTCAAAAATCCATCGCTAGAGAAGAGACCTTTCAATAGCATCATTCAAGGTGTAAACATTAATAATCCCAAACGAATGATTATCAATGTTCAAAAGAATCTAGATGAGCCGATGTGTGGGGTTAGACCCATGATCAACCACACAAGTATGCCACCATGGGGATAAAAGGGTGACCACACCGTCATGTCTAGCCTCATGATCAAAGAAAAAAAAATTACTAGTTGGCCAAATAGTTCGACAAGTAGAGGAGAGAAAATAACCAACAACTTTAACTTCCTAAAGACACAACACATTAATACTAGTATATTTTTGAAGAATATCCCTAATAGAATACTTCCTAGAGAGGTCTGTTAGACCTAAAATGTTCCAAGAGATAAATTCATGTTAGAAACTCAACCATTTCGTTGGATTTTGGCTCTTCCAGAGAGGAATAGTGATTTTGTAAAAATCCTAGTGGGACTATCCCAATTTAAATGGGAGGAGACAAATGCCTCCATTTTTCTTGAACATATTCTCCTTCAAGAGGTCAAGAAGGATTGCATGATCTCCTATGTATTCTTGACACAGAGGAGATGTAGGTGGTTGGGCTCTATCATCTTTGAGGCAGGCTGGGGCATGGTAGAGGGCCTTGGTTGATCTAGAATGCTATTAGAAACCATTTGGGTTTTCTTCCCCTTCATTGAAGGGTTTGAAACTTCTTTTACCAGCTCAAGGATTTTGGAAGCCGCCCTAGAGCCATTGGACTTGTTTTTCCAATTGGTAACCATTATCCATTTTTCCTCTAGTCTGGTGCACCACCTTCCACTTAGTAGGGCTTGTCAACTTCTCATGGTAGAGATGGAGTATGATAGGCCACAAGAGGGAAATCCTTAATCTTATGGTCAGCTGATTGACACCGATAACAAGAGTTGGGCCTATTGAAATAAGTACCTTTTGGGTATACCAAAAAGTACCAATTTGACTTTCAATGGACTCTTTCAAATTCTATGAAAGGTCCACTTCGACATAGACTCACTTTTGAGGGAAATCTTGAAAGAACCTATCTGGTTTGACACAAATAACTCTCTCGAGGGAGGAGGCATATGCTATAAAAAATGAAAACAAGGCAAGGGAAGAGTAGGAAATTCAATCCAAACTAGAACTTGTAACTTGGTGTCATCTAAGACAGCGAAATCCCTAATCCAAGGCTAGAAATCTAACAATGCGAACTAGACACACCAAGGACCATGATTCAAGATTGCCTAAACATGACTAACCTCCACAAAATGAAAAAGAAAAAATCCTTTGGTCAAATTTTGGACCATATCAAGGCGGACCCCATGAGGGACCTGTTGTGTGGTCTCACAACACACCCCAAGATTCAAAATTTTAATATTATCTAATGATTTTGGTAATCTGGTATATATGTGAGGATTTATGATATGCTAGAAAGCATGTTAATTACATGATTTTGTAATAAATTTTGGATAAAGTTTTTATTTACATGAGATGTTATGATTCTTTTCTTTCTTTTAAAGGGATTTAATGTGTGGAATTTGTGACTACAGGAGATATCAATTGTGATGCAAAGTTCAGGTATGGATAGTTAGGAAAATTGTATTTGTGAACAAATATGATGGTGTTGCCAAGTTCAATGATGCACTTTAAAAGCTCATGTTGTAATAGAGTTCATTGTAAAGATGTGTTAGCTACCAAAATCCCAGGACGCTAGAGTTCAAGCATGTAGCTTAGAAGTGTAATTATTCCAGAAGTGACTTATTCCTAGAATGTTCAAATCGAGGAACATGAAATATAGGAATAATACTTCCACCCGATCACTCCATTATCATAGGAAGTTCCTATATATTTTTTTAGAAAATTTGTTTGGTTGAACAAAGAACCCTGATAATTAGAGATCAACACCCGAAGAGCTTCAATGTGTAATTGGAGTTGACTTCCATTGACTTCAATTGTAATTCTCCTATTGGTCACTACATTCCATATGCCTTGATGAGATTGGTCCCTTGGATTTCCTCTCATGTATTTGTCTTATCCTATCTGAGCCTTGTGTTCTCTAAAAGGCCGGTGGATCCCTTTTTTATTTTAAGTTCATAATTTATGGATGTCGGAGGAGCATAAACTTTTTCAATTTTTTTTCTTTCTTCCTATTTTTTGAGCCATTCTAGTGTAAAAAAATTTATGCACATAGGCATTGATTAATATCAGAGCTTATTAGATAGCTACCTATCTCAATATCTTTTTTTAGTTGGCTTTGTTAGTTCAGCCAAACAAGACTGTATGTTGCACTATTTAAGGGTGCATACAGAACCTACTCAGTGTCCAAAAATGAAACCCCTCTCTTTAAAAGCTTGTACTATTTTATATGTAGTTGTTTAGCAATATGGTGAAGTATAAAGCGGTTTGATTTGTTTTAATTGATTCTTTGGGGCATCCATGGAGAATAATTGAGAAGAACTTTTAATTTTTAGTATTTTTTATGCTTTATTTTAGAGTAGATGTTTAAATTCTTGAAAATGTTCCAAAATTTGAATGAATGGATGAAATTTTATTGAAAATATTTTGTTTTCCATAAAATTGTTGAATTCTTAATGCTAAATCTACTTAAGTGATAGCAAATAATTTGTGAGGTTCATGAAATATTACTGTAAATATTTTGATTTCATGATGCTTGACTTAATGATTCAATTGAAAGTCCAATTCCTAAAATATTTAATTAAACCAATAGTCCCTTTGAGATTAATAGAAAATATCACATCAATACCTGAGAGCGACCCTAGTGCAATCATGACCTGGTTATCAAAGACTTGGGATTGAACTAAAGCTAATCTTTTTTTTTAAAGCAGAGTTCCCCTTTAGATTGTCTTTGTTTCATATCTTTCAAGAAGGATAGGCTGTTTGTGGTCTTGTTTGTGAAGAACTTATTCACCCTGTTTGTTGTGAGTAAAATCGTCATCAACAGGAACTAGTGCTAGAAGGAGTGTCATCTTTGATATTTTAGGCCTTATTCTTTTTGAATTGGAGGGCTATACTTTGAAACATTAGTCCAAAGTTTTGTGAGGAGCATGTAAGCGAAAAATTGAATGCAAGTTGGCTTTTCGGTATAGAAGTTAAAAAAATTTGGAAAATCTTTGGCTAGAAATTGTGTCCTTTAAGTTTATTCACTCTTGGAAGAGTCACTCAATGTAGAATTCATGATACAACTGAACACGGTGAACTCGAGTGTGAAATTTTTTTAACTAGGGTAAGTTTGGCCATAAGTAATTTCATTAATAGAAGAAGTTATAACTACTAAAAGAAAGGAATTGTTAATGAGAAAAACGTTTCACCCTAGTGGAATTAGTAATATTATAAAATTAATAGATACATCAAAACAATTGGAAAGATGTGATTATTATAAAGAAAATCTTAACATCTTGTAGTTAAATAGGCAAGAATGTTGAGATTTAGAGATATTTCATCACAAATGAGGAAATTACATTGATGAATCATCGTTCCCCTTATACATGGAAAATGTAGATAATGAGGAGTGGGAAAATTAAGCGGGAAACACGTGTATTTTTCTCTAAGTTGAAAATTCACAAGCTATAAAAATAAATTTTCCTAATTTTATACAAGATACAAAATCTCAAATTTTTACTTTTTCTCTCTTTGATAGCAATATAAATAATGATATATCTTGGTCTAACAAAACGCAAAGTGAAGACAGGGTTGAAGACATGAATATTTTCAGAGGAGGAAGCAGAGAAATGAACAAAACCGTTCATGGAGATGGACTAGGGCTGGAAGAAGGTAGAGTATGGTTGCATCAAATGAAATGTGTGCAATCGATCTCTAATGAGTTCATTTCCATACATATTGGTAAGTATGATTTTGAATTTATGTTTTTTAAACACAAAAAATTTAAGATAATTCATTATTATAGTAGAACATTGAAAATTTTGATAAATGAATTTAAAGATAAATCTATTGTAATTCATACCAAAAATATAGAAGAAATAGTTGCAGAAATTGAAATAAATGGGTTTATTAAAGTTAATCTTTTGTTATGTTAGAGTTAGGGTAGTTAGGGTTAATTTTTTTTTGGTAGGGTTTTGTGTTTTTTTTATTTTCTTTCTTTATTTTTTGTTCTTTTTTTTGTCTAGCCTCTATATTAACAAATTCTGCTTAAACCTATCTTACACATGAGAGTTAATTCAAACATTTGTAAATTTGAACCACGAAAAAATGAAATAATAAAACCATGCACAATAAAACTCACTTTAAGATGTACCAAAAAGATATATATATATCTGTGTGTCTATGTGTGTATCATGTATATGCATGAGATATCAAAAATCCTTGTTTCAAAATATCAAAAAAGAGTGATCAAAGTTGTAGACAATAGTAGCCATTCAATTGATGTGGGATGCCTCTTCTATGAGGGCTAAATACCCTATATAGGAAAATTCCTAGTGAAATTCAAAGTCTTGGATATGGAGATCAGTAAGAAAAGGCCGAACTGGAACCACTTCCCGATGTTCCAAGAATCGAGGAATATCATCCATGGAGGAAATCCCAATGGTCAGATGTGCAACAGATAAAATGGTATCCAAATTTTCTAGGAATTCAAGATTCACTATCAAGTTGGCAACAACATGAACATCTTCAATAGGTAGCCCAATATCCAAAAGTGACACTACAAAGTGAGAAGCTATATCAGAATAGAAGTGAAAGTAGGGGTTGGATGCAACATACTTTTCCCCAAGGACTAAGCACAAATTTGGCACAGTGAAACTAGAAGTCCTAATGAAGAAAACCTTTTCAAGCCTTTGTGGTGTGATGCTCCCTAAGAAAAATTTTTGTCAGCAGGAACAACCCAAGAAAATTGGAGTATCCATGGTTAAGAAGCAAATGTAAATGCATAGAGAAAAATTACAAAAATAAAACAAAAAAAGCTAGAAAGAAAAAGTGTGAAGAATTCGAGAAGAAATGCAGAATTTATAGAGAGTCGTAAGAAGGTTGCAATACATAGTTGCCTTGAGTGAAGTTTTTTTTTCGAAAACCGTAAGCAAGGTGGCAGCTGGATAATTATCTTAGAGTTAAAGGTTAAATTAGATTAATTCTTTGCACTTATCTGGTGATAAATTGCTTCAAATTTGAGCAGTATGAAGATTGTGAATCAAGCAAGTTGAAGATTTCAAAATTAATAGTGGTCGTTTCATTTTTTTTAAAGATCTGTATTAATTATGGAGGTGCTTATGTGTGTAGAATATAAAGGAAGATGAAGCCGACAAGGTAGTACACATCATCACCTGAGTAAGTTGAGAGAATAATACTTGCGGAATAAGGCATGTGAATTTAATGTAGAATAATGTGATCGTGTTTCAAGGTAATCATGATAGTTTTGATCCATTAACGAGGTGCAACACCGTCAAATTGAAATTGCTAGCAAAAATTTGAGTAGTTTCCATAAAATTTAATTGTAAGGGTGTGGTGCAGGAGCACCCAGGACCTTCAGGGAACACTCCAAGAGTCAGGAGGGAGCAGGGGTCAGGAGGACCTTCCAAGCATGTCAGAGCATTAATTATAATGTGTTGAAGCCTATAATGGCATTTGAATTGAATGAGTGTGCTAAAAGTGTTAAAGGTTTCAAGATTCCTGATAAGGAATCCAGTCAAAATGCAATGTAAGGGGAAAAGTATGTTTTAAGGGATTTGATTAAATGTTCTTAGGCTTTAGATAGGTTAAATAAGCTTGGATATTAAATATCCAATGGTCTTTAGTTGATGCAAATTAATATATTTCAAGATTGTTATTTTAAAATTTCAAAATTTGTTTGGGCGGGAAAGTGAGTTTAGGGGCTTAATTGGCTTTAATGAGTTGTGAACCGAATTTTGTTGGTTGAAACAGTTTTGTAGTTGGCCTATAACCCCAGGGAATTCCATTGTACGGGATTTGATAAAGGATTGAAGGACTTTGTACAGACTGTTTCCAAGAAAGGGCAGAAATCACTGTTTTTTGCATTTTTCTCTTGTGTTTTTGCAATCTATTGAGTTCTTTTTGAAGTTTCATTAATGTGAAGGACAAAACATTATAAATTTCATGTTTTAAAATTGTTGAATGCTCTGAAAGTTCTTAAAAATCAATTTTAGCACGTGTTCTTGTTGATTGTCTACAGGAAAAGGCTGAAATAGACTGTTTTGAGGGTCTTCCAATGAAAGAATGATCCATTTCAAGGGATGTATGACTGGAATCCTGTGAAATGGATCTAATATAACTTTTACAAACTGAAACTAACAACTAAATATGCAGGAAAGGTGGAAAATTGACTGTGCACAGTGAGTTGGCAAAGGAAGAGGGAAGAAAGTTGACCCTAGGGTATAGCAGTGAGCAAACTGCCTTAACAAGAGACACATTTTTGAATTGCAATAGTTGAATATTGATGAATGAATGGTGGAAAGTCAAAAACCAAGTCTTGGAAGTGATAGGAAACCCTAAAAACCAAAAGCCCTAGTTTTAAGCCAAATTAGTGAGGGTTTTGTAGTTGGGCATGTTGTGAGCATCTAGAGTTTAAAAGTGTGAGAATCTTTGATTTGGGAGTATTTTAGAGACTGTTGAGAGTTTCAAGGCCAGGAGACAAATTTGAAGAGGGGTTGCTTTGTTAAATAGGGCTAATTAGGCCTAAATTTAAGGAAACAGCAGGGCTAGAAGTAGGAAAGTCTGAAACAAGTGGTGCAAGTGGGTTGATATGTTATTAACCATCATGAAACACACCTGATACAATCATTAAGTTGGAGGTTAGAGTGCAAAGTTTGAGGGAAAAGACAATAATCCATCGCCAAAGGCCTAATAGGGCTAATAGGACTGGTTGAGCAACAAAAAGGGAGTTTTATACAAAATGGAGGGTTAGGGCTTGAAACCCATTTGAATCAAGTTCATTTAAGGTCTGGTGAATTCATCTCAGTGATTGAAAGTCACAAGGGGAGGCAGAACATCCTTAGTTGCAAGGTGAAGACCCTATTTCCAAGTTGGAGACTAGTTGATAAATTGAAGAGCAAAGCTTGTTAATCTTTAATTCTTTGTGGAATTTTTGAGATCCCTGACCCTCTGCATCAGAGTGGTATTAGAGCAGTGAGTAGGTCCTTGAGGGATTGGAGAAACAGCAATGGCACCAAAAAATCAATTGGCAAGAGAGTTGGAAGAGTTGAAGGAGATCTTGGAGAGGGAGAGAAGAGAAAGAAGGGAACAAGAAGCAGCAAGAGCAAGAGAGGAAAGGCTATGGAGAAGAGAAAGAGACACTATGCAAGCAAGGATCAATAACCTTGAGAGGAGTAGGAGGAGAGAAGACCAAGAAGACCAAGAAAACAATGAAGAGGATGAAGAGCATGTGAGGGCAAACCAGGAACAGCAAGCTGATGATACAGAGGACCTTGAAGAAAGGAGGTTAGTGAGGTTATTGAAGGCAGTACAGGGTCATGGAGGGAAGAGTCACATTGACTTACCTATCTATCAAGGGAAGATGGATAGTGAAGAGGTATTGGGATGGCTTGATGCCATGGAAAACTACTTTGAATTTGAGGAGATGGATGAAGAAAGGAAAGTCAAGTTTGCTAAAACCAAGTTGAGAGGCACAGCATTGACATGGTGGACAAGTTTCCAGAATGATAGGATGGCTAGAGGATTGGCAAAGGTCTCTACATGGGCAAGAATGAAGAGTTTGGTCAAGGAGCAGTTTTTACCATCTGATTATACCATTCATGTGAAAAGAATGAGGCAGAATTTAAAGCAAAAGGACTTGGATGTGATGTCCTATACTGAACAATTTCACAAGCTTAGTATTAGAGGAGGTTATGAGGAAGAGGATGAGAAAATAGCCAGGTACATCAATGGCTTGAGGTACAATCTGCAAGATGAGATTGGTTTACAATTGCCAAGAACATTAGGAGAATGTTTTCAGTTGGCCATTAGAGCAGAAGAAAAGGTGAAAAGGAAGCAAGAAAGATCAAACAATGGTGGAAGAGGAGGTAGTTCAAATAGGGGCAGAGGTAATAGAGAGCAAGGACAAGGCAGTAATGATAAAAGCAGCAATGACAAGGGTAAGGAGATATTTTCTGATCAAAGAGGTGGATACACTCCAAGAGGAGGAGGCAGATTTGGACAAGGTAGAGGACCATTCACAGGCAGATGTTTTAATTGCAATGAACCAGGGCATCCTTCCTTCAAATGTCCTAAGTGGGAACAAGCTGATAAAGGCAGGGAAAGGAGAGCTACCTTGGTGCAAGAAGAAGAAGATAAGAAGGAGGAACCAAGAACACTCATGGCAGACCCTGTGACTGATGGTGAGTTTCTCATGATCAAGCAAGGAGAAAGACTTCATCAAGAACCAAAGGTAACCATTTTCAAAACAAATTGTCTCAGTCATGGTAAGATATGCAGGTTGCTTATAGATTCAGGGTCACATAGCAATTTAGTTTCAATTGATATGGTAACCAAGCTAGGGATTGAAACTTTTGATCATCCTACTCCCTACAAGGCCACTTGGGTAACTCAAGGACAGCATGTAGAGATTGGTAAGAGAGCTTTTGTTGATTTCTCAATTGGTTCATATCATGATAGGGTGCTTTGTGATGTTATTCCTATGACTTGTGGTCATATCATCTTGGGAAGGCCATGGCAGTATATGAGAAGAACTTTGCATGATGGGTTTCTTAACACCTATTTGGTTCACAAGGGAGATGTTAAATATCAGTTGGTTCCTTTACCTTTGGAGCAGAATAATGATAGTTTTGTAATCTGTTTTGAGAAGAGTTTGCAGGTGAATAAGCAGGGTGAAACAGGGGAAGGCATTGGCAAACTGAAAAGTGGTGAGTTGCAGCAGGGTTATGTGGTGGATAGTCCATCAAGTCAGTCCTTGTGGGATCTGAATACTATCAAGATTGGTAGCATTGAATGCCCTATCAATGAGGGTAATAGTGGTGTAGTTCTTCCACAAAGGAGGCATTGGAATGAGGGCAGCAATAGGACACAAGAATTCACTGTTTTCAAGCAGCAAAGAGGACATACTAATCCTTGTTTTGATTATGTCAAGGATGCAGAATGGAAGAAGAGAAAAATAGTAACTTTAGGGGACTACCTGCCTTCTCATTGGAAGATGAAAGCACATATGAGCAAGAGGTTTCTTAGTGGAAACACATGGGACACTTCTTGGGACAAGAGTTCTTTCTTTCCTAGGGAGAATGGTGCAGGAGCACCTAGGACCTTCAGGGAACACTCCAAGAGTCAGGAGGGAGCAGGGGTCAGGAGGACCTTCCAAGCATGTCAGAGCATTAATTATAATGTGTTGAAGCCTATAATGGCATTTGAATTGAATGAGTGTGCTAAAAGTGTTAAAGGTTTCAAGATTCCTGATAAGGAATCCAGTCAAAATGCAATGTAAGGGGCAAAGTATGTTTTAAGGGATTTGATTAAATGTTCTTAGGCTTTAGATAGGTTAAATAAGCTTGGATATTAAATATCCAATGGTCTTTAGTTGATGCAAATTAATATATTTCAAGATTGTTATTTTAAAATTTCAAAATTTGTTTGGGCGGGAAAGTGAGTTTAGGGGCTTAATTGGCTTTAATGAGTTGTGAACCAACTTTTTTTGGTTGAAACAGTTTTTTAGTTGGCCTATAACCCCAGGTAATTCCATTGTATGGGATTTGATAAAGGATTGAAGGACTTTGTATGGACTGTTTCCAAGAAAGGGCAGAAAATCACTGTTTTTTGCATTTTTCTCTTGTGTTTTTGCAATCTATTGAGTTCTTTTTGAAGTTTCATTAATGTGAAGGCCAAAGTATTATAAATTTCATGTTTTCAAATTGTTGAATGCTCTGAAAGTTCTTAAAAATCAATTTTAGCACGTGTTCTTGTTGACTGTCTACAGGAAAAGGCTGAAATAGACTGTTTTGAGGGTCTTCCAATGAAAGAATGATCCATTTCAAGGGATGTATGACTGGAATCCTGTGAAATGGATCTAATATAACTTGTACAAACTGAAACTAACAAATAAATATGCAAGAAAGGTGGAAAATTGACTGTGCACAGTGAGTTGGCAAAGGAAGAGGGAAGAAAGTTGACCCTAGGGTATAGCAGTGAGCAAAATGCCTTAACAAGAGACACATTTTTGAATTGCAATAGTTGAATATTGATGAATGAATGGTGGAAAGTCAAAAACCAAGTCTTGGAAGTGATAGGAAACCCTAAAAACCAAAAGCCCTAGTTTTAAGCCAAATTAGTGAGGGTTTTGTAGTTGGGCATGTTGTGAGCATCCTAGAAGTTTAAAAGTGTGAGAATCTTTGATTTGGGAATGTTTTAGAAGACTGTTGAAAGTTTCAAGACCAAGAGACAAATTTGAAGAGGGGTTGCTTTGTTAAATAGGGCTAATTAGGCCTAAATTTAAGGAAACAGCAGGGCTAGAAGTGAGAAAGTCTGAAACAAGTGGTGCAAGTGGGTTGATATGTTATTAACCATCATGAAACACACCTGATACAATCATTAAGTTGGAGGTTAGAGTGCAAAGTTTGAGGGAAAAGACAATAATCCATCGCCAAAGGCCTAATAGGGCTAATAGGACTGGTTAAGCAGCAAAAAGGGAGTTTTGTACAAAATGGAGGGTTAGGGCTTGAAACCCATTTGAATCAAGTTCATTTAAGGTCTGGTGAATTCATCTCAGTGATTGAAAGTCACAAGGGGAGGCAGAACATCCTTAGTTGCAAGGTGAAGACCCTATTTCCAAGTTGGAGACTAGTTGATAAATTGAAGAGAAAAGCTTGTTAATCTTTAATTCTTTGTGGAATTTTTTGAGATCCCTGACCCTCTGCATCAGGGTGGTAACTAATGTTTCTAAATTTAGATTTAAATTTGGTGATTAAGTTGTCTATTGCTAAATTTTAATTTATGCATATTTTCTAACATATAGATAGTTACAGTTAGCTGGGATTTGACATAAATTAGTGAAATTTAGCTGGAAACACACACTTATAGGAAATTATTAAATGATTTTTTGGGAAGTAATGAATTGATGAAGGGATTTGCATTAAATAAAAAATAAAAAAGTAACCCTTGCTACCATTGTAATTCCCAACCTAATAGTTGTGCTTCATTGCTTGCAAGTTGATAAAATGAGCTATCATTGAAATATCAAAAGAGAAAAATGAGCTATCATTGCTATGTCTAAAAATTAAAAAAAAAGAGATATCAACTCTTTAGGCTATCCAAATAACTCTACCGCGGCTATGGACTCCTCACCGATAGTAGAACTATGTTTGGGGGAATTACGGAGATAACCTTGTCGGGGCTATGGATGTTTGACTGGCAACAAGGCTCTATCCTTGGTTGGCTTTGGAGGATTACTATAATATGTAGTTCAATTTTAATGAACTGATTCTACCCACTAAGTTTCAAAAACTGGAATTAATCAAAGCACACATGGATGTTTCCAGTGGAGTTTTACTTCTTTATGTTAGAATCTAGGTAAAGGTAAAAGCTATTATTTTAAAATATGTATAAATTTTAATTTATAATTGGTGATTTAATTTAAAATTTGGTTTAAATTTATTTTTATTGGTTGCAAGTTGTTGTGTGTCTCACAACACTCCCGAAGACTGAAAAGACTTGGGGACCCAAGTGAAAAAATAACTCTTATGGCAAGAGCTACCAAATTGAAAGATCACCGAAAGTGAAGAGCAAAGGAAAATATTTGATAATAAAAGTACTTAGTAATATAAGTGTTTTGGGAACTAGCTATCGAGTACTGGAAACATTTGAAAAGGTGAAAGGTAATGCGTTTTTTAACAGAAGGCTCTAGTCTAGTAAAATGGAGCTCCTGTATAACCGAGGTCCAAAAAAGTTAGTGGGTAAAATCTAAATACTGGGTACCGAGTATCAGGTTGTAATGTGAAGTGAAAATGTTAAAATTTTAAGATTATCTAATGACTCTAATAATCCGGTATATATGTGAGGATTTATGATATGCTAGAAAGCATGTTAATTACATGATTTTGTAATAACTTTTGGATAATGGTTTTATTTACATGAGATGTTATGAATGTTTTCATTATTTTAAAGGGATTTAATGTGTGGAATTTGTGATTATAGGAGATATCAATTGTGATACAAATTTTAGGTATGGACGGTCAAGAAAATTGTATTTGCGAACAAATCTGATGATGTTGCCAGGTTCAATGATGAACTTTAAAAGCTCATGTTGGAAGAGAGTTCATTGTAAAGATGCACCAGATACCGAAATCCTAGGATGCTAGAGTTCAAGCATTTAGTATAGAAGTGTACTTATTTTGAGAGTGACTTATTCCTAGAATGTTCAAATCGAGGAACCTAAAATATAGGAATAATACTTCCACCTAATCACTCTGTTATCACAGGAAGTTCCTATATTGTGTTTAAGTAGATTTGTTTGGTTCAACAAAGAAACCTGATAATTAAATATCAACACCCGAAGAGCTTCAATGTGTAATTGGAGTTGACTTCCATTGACTTTGATTGCAATTCTCTTATTGATCACTACATTCCACGTGCCTTGATGAGATTGGTCCCTTGGATTTCCTCTCATTTATTTGTCTTCTCCTATTTGAGCCTTGTGTTCTATAAAAGGCTAGAGGATCCCTTTTTTATTTTAAGTTCAAAAGTCATGGATGTAAGAGGAGGATAAATTTTTTCAAGTTTTGTTCTTTTTTCCTATTTTCTAAACCATTCCAGCATAAAACTTTATATGCACATAGACATTGATTAATATCAGAGCTTATTAGATAGCTACCTATTGCAGTATCTTTTGCAGTTGGTTTTGTTAGTTCAACTGATCAAGACTGTATGCTACATCGTTTAAGGGTGCATTCAGAACCTACTCAGTGTCCAGAAATGAAATCCCTCTCTTTAAAAGCTTGCACCATTTTATATGTAGCTGTGAAGCAATCTAGTGAAGTATAAAGCAGTTTGCTCTATTTTAATTGATTCTTTGGGGCATCCATGCAGAATAACCAAGAGAAAATTTTAATTTTTAGTATCTTTTATGCTTTATTTTAGAGTAGATGTTTAAATTCTTGAAAATGTTCCAAAATTTTAATGAATGGATGAAATTTTATTAAAAATATTTTTTTTCCATAAAATTGTTGAATGCTTAATGCTAAATCTACATAAGTGATAGTAAAGAATTTGTGAGGTTCATGAAATATTACTACAAATATTTCAATTTCATGATGTTCGACTTAATGATTCAATTGAAATTACAATGACTAAATTATTTAATTCAAATTGGTAGTCCCTTTGAGATTAACAACAAATATCACATCAGTACTTGAGAGCGACCCTAGTGCAATCATGACCTGGTTATCAAAGACTTGGGATTGAACTAAAGTCAATATTTTTCTATTAAAGCAGAGTTCCCCTTTAGGTTGTCTTTGTTCCATATCTTTCAAGAAGGATAGGCTCTTTGCGGTCTTTTCTGTGAATAATTTATTTTCCCTGTTTGGTGTGAGTAAAATCGTCATCAACAAGACCCATGCCTTTTGAACCCATTCTTTAAGCACACTTTTAGGTGGAGTCCTTCCAAAAAAATAACCAACAAGAGTATGTTGTTCTAACCATTGGCATGTAGAATAAAAATTTGGAATGGTTAACACCACATCCACCAAAGAATCAAATGACTTACCTCATGGAACACTTTTGAAACAAATTTCTAGGAATGCTTGTTCAAAGTAGGATTCATTGAGAAGAGTCATCAAACCACCAACACCATCAAGAATTGTTGGGTTAGAGCCAATTGTAGGCATAATAAAAGCCACAATACTATCGTAAATGCAGTTGTATAATAGAGTAAACAAAAAATCTTGTGCCTAAGGCATGGTATGATGCAAGAGGGGCAAAGGATGACCACAAAATTTAGTGTATAAAAATACATACCCTTGCATTTTCACACTTGTTTGGGCTTGCCTTGCTTTATTTATGCTTCTTTTATGGCTTAATTGGTCCTATTTTTCATCCACAAGCCTAATAAACTATATATTTTTATGGAAAATATTGAAAAACCTCAAAAAATAAATGATCATTTAATGTTTATGTGTGTCCCTAATTTGTGGACTGGGACTAAAATTCCACCTAGGGCATCTTTGTCCTCCATGGGTCTTCGAACCCTGATATTGAAAACACCTGAAAAGGTCTCTTTTTTGAGTCTGTGCCTTGAGAATTGAGCCTTGGGACTAAGACACCACCTAGGGCATCTTAGTCCTCCTTGGCTTATTTTCAAGATTCAATTTTAAATTTGGATAGGATTTAGCCTCCTTTATTTAATTATTTAATATGTCGGCTTTTTGTGGTGTAACTTAAGGATATTAAGCATGAATAAGTATAAATACAATGTTCCCTCTCTCATTTTCTCATAATAAGATAACAAGAATTCAAGTATTATTTCCTAAGGTAAGTTTATGCATTCAAGAGCATTTCATCAAGCATTTGAAGCCATCATCAAGATTCAAGCATCATGTCAAGGGCTTAGTGCATCCATTCATGTTGTTGAGCCAAGATTGTAGATGTAGTATTGAAGATCTATTTGCAACCATTGTTCACATTATATCCAAGGACTCAAGATCCACATTCTATATGGCCACTACATGGTAGATTATAGATTTTCTTCACAAGACATCATACAAGGTGACATCATTTACATATTTCATGTTTCATGATTCATTTCATCATTTGGTTTAATTAACTAAAATGGGTTTGACCAAGGCAAACCCTCATTCACTAACAATCAAAAAAAATTCCCTCTTGTGTGTTTGTATTTGCAGACCTAGGTTGAAGACTTGAAGATCATTTGGAGTGCAAGACTGAAAAGTTACAAAGTTGCATTTTCAAAGTTGTCATCTTCACAAAAACTCACCTACATGTCAGATCTAGAAGCTTTAGGACCTCAAATCTAAGAAAAAGCAAGTGCATACATCAACCCTCAGGACCACATTCAAAGATTTTAGAAATTCAGAATGGGACTAATATGCCACCTAGGGCATCTTAGTCCTCCATAAGGCATTTTTTAGAGATTCTTTGGCATTCTATTCCAGCATCTGAAGACTCTGTATTTGCCTCAAAAAACAATAGTGGAACTAATACGCCATCCTGGGCATCTTATTCCTCCAAAGCACTTTTTGATAGCTTCTTTGCAATTCCAGAATCCTCACAACATCTCTATACATCCCAAGTACACATACCCTAACTTGGTATAACTTAATTTCATCATTTGTACTCATTATTTGACTTGCATTACTAGGTTTTTGTGAGTTGAATGTTAAAGTGTCTTTTCCAAGCATTTGCTTAGTGGTAAACCCCTAAAAGCTCAAAGAACCCCCTCCTAGGTCCTCCTCATTATGAATTGACTCACCTTGTAAGGTTGTTAGTCAATCCAATTGGGACTCCTAGGACATTATTGAATGATTAGTGGAGAAAGAGTGATATCTCTAGGTATCCATTTTTCCACACATCATTTTGGTGAACCCGACATTTTGGAACACTCATTTTCTGATTTGGAGTCCATTAAAATCCTAGATTTAGGTTGCATTCATTCTTGTATTACATCTTGCATTAGTGAAATTTCATCTAGGGTTTCTCATATTTGCATTAGTGAAAGTGAATTTAGGTTGCATTCTTGCTTTCTTGCATCATTTTATCTCATTGAAAAACTAAAAAGTGCACTTTCAATCATCCTAATTGCATTTAGAAACATTTCTATTACATCCAAAATTGAAAAATTTGCATTCACTTTTGCATCCAGTTTCTTGTCACTAGTTACTTTTTCTTGCATTCATTTGCACAATTTTTTGTTTCCAAACATCAAGTCCCTAGGTAGGCAACTTGGGAACACTATTATCAACCAAGAATTATATAGTTTTTTGCAAAAACCCTTATTGGGACTGAAATTCCCTTGGTGGCATCTTAGTCCCTATGGAATTTCATATTGCAATTTCCAGGATCTGAATCAACATTTTTGTGCTTCTGTTTGTTAGCATTGCTTACCTGTTATAGTGAGTTGACTTTATGTTTCATGCATTTCACTAAATCTAGTTTAAAGTGCTTCATTTCATGCATTTCTCCATTCCAAATTTTCATTTACAACATTTCATCTTTCAGATCATTGCATATTGCAATCAACAAATTACCTTGCTTCCAATCTGACAATTGCATTTAAACATTTCACTTTCTTTACTTTTCCATGATAACATGTTTTCTTTCAAGAGATGTGGCTTTGATATGATTTAAAATGGATTGCATAAGTACAACATCCCCTATTATAAGTTCAGTTTAGATTACACCAATGAGGTCATTAAGAAACATGTTAATCATCAAATCATTGACACAATCCTTAATATTACATTTCCCATTAGTGAGGATGATAGTGTATACAACCATAACAATCATACTTGTTCTTCTCCTGATACCTCTCCTCTTAGTGATGAAGGTATCTTGGTGAAAGAAGATACAAGCATTGAGAGTCTTGATTGTCTCTATCCTCCTCCCCCTTTGCAAGACATTATAAAACAAGAAGATGAAATCATAGAAACATTTCTAAACATCACCTTACCTAGTCTTCATTCATCCCTTGATTGTGATGATGGTATAGCGAAAGAAGATGATATCATAGATAACCATAATTTTCCTTCTCCTAATATCCCCCCTTGATACAAAGAGGATAGGTTAGTGTTAGAAGATGAACCTATCAAGAGTCATGAGAATCTTGTTCCTCCCTTCCCTAATGCTCCTACCATTTGGAACAATCTATTTGGTAATCATAATTGTCCTTCTCTTGATGCCTCCCTACTTGTGATGAAGCTACTTTAAAAAATCTAAGCATGGAATGTGATGAACATCTTAAAATCTCTCCTACTAGGGTAGATGGTATAGCACAAGAGAATAAGACCTTAGAGAAAAAGGATAAAGTCATGAACAATCATAACAATCAAATAGAGCCTTCTCCTAATATCCCCACAATCAATAAAGAGAATCTAACCATTGATAACTTCCTTACATGTGATGAAGTCATTTTATAAGAACCAACCCTTGAATGTCAAGAACATTTGGTTTGTAGTTATCCTAAACACTCTCCTACTAGGGAAGATATAATGATGGAAGAAAATGAGAACATTGACAATAGTAATTCCTTAGATGAAGATGATGAAGTAACCTTGGACTCCTCTTCACTAAGAGATCACAAAAATGAGGATAATTCTTTGGAAGTTATGCACATTATATATCCCTCGGAGTATTCTCCTAAGCCTAAACTTATCCTTTATCAACCCTCACAAAAACCATAAGTTCAAAACAAACCTGTCCTTATCCTTGAACCACCTAAGAACAATGTTTCACAACAACCGAGTTACAATATTGTTTCTCATACATACAACACTAGGAACAATCCACAATCAAGACAAACCACTTCAACATCCCTCCCTTTTCCTAATCCTATCTTTCCTAGTGTCTCTCATTTTCCTCCAAAAAGTGGAAAGGAGTATGATCTTGTTGAACAAATTAGAATAATCCTACAAATATATCCCTCTTCCTAGGATCTAATTCAAAATTCACCTAATTATCACACCATGCTTCAAACAACTCTACAAAAATTTGTGGTTCCCCCTAGTGCAAACCTGAATGACATAGCAGCCATGATTCAAGGGATAAATGCTAACATTTTTTTCCACCAAAGTGAACTCCTTCCTTTGGAAGTGAAAAACAATGTGATGCTATCATGATAATAGCTCAATACAAGATGACAAGAATAAAGTGAACCCTTGTTGACAATGGCTCAGCCTTAAATGTGTGTAGTGCAAATATTTTGGATAAGCTTGGTGTTGATAAATCAAAAATTCAACCTAACTCTTTATCTATTAAGGGTTTTGAAAATGTGGGAAAGAAATCACTTGGAGTGATAACGTTACCTATTATAGTTGGAAAGGCTACCTTAAAAACCCCTATTCATGTTATGCCTCATGATCTTTTGTACAATCTTCTTTTAGGAAGACCATGGATTCATGAGATGCATGATATGCCCTCTACCCTTCACCGTATCATAAAATATGTCTACAACAACAAATTTTATATAATTGAAGTTGATCCTAAACCATATAGTTGTCTAAACATTCAAAAAACCAAGGAAAATACCTTTAACACATTAATACCAATGATATAAGTGGAACCCATGCAATAGAAAGATAAAGAAAAGCACATTGAGGAATTCACGAAGCTACTAGAAGATGATTTGGGTTCCTTAGATTTCAAACATACATTAATGGGAGAATACAAGATCATACACAAAGATTCAAACAAGGAAAATAAACAGAGGTAATGTCAACAAAAAATTTACATGACCCTTTGAAAGCATCCACCTCTGAAACCACTTTAGAAGAAAAAGAAAATTGCACAACAAACTTTGATGAAAGTAATCATGAGCAACCACCGAATCCAAAAGAGATGATTTTTTATGGAAAAGGTTACAAACTTATGAAACAACTTCGATATAATGGAAAAGTATTTGGTGCTAGAGAAAAAGGTATATGTGTCCCTATAGAGCCTCACACACAAGAAAAGACTAGTGGTCTTGGTTATTTTCCCTCAAAAGACACAAACAAGCCTTCACTTAATATCAACACTATTACAAAACATCCTTCTAAGCCAACTTTAATGGTGGTGCATCTTGAATTGATAGAAACTAATGGCCTTGATCGTTATCCTTTGCAAGAAATGAAACGAATAGAGAATTCCTCACTTAACATTAATTTCATCACACAAAACAATTATGATTTGAATTCATTAGATTTTACATCTTCCTTTAAAGAAGAGTACAAAATATTGCAACCTAAAGAGTCTTGTGTAAGTATGACATCTTGTACTAAGCAAGAGATATCTTTGTCGCATAATAAAGGAACATCTTCTATTGATCAAGAGAGTATCTTGGAAAGACTAATCCAAGATCATCTAATATTTTTCCCTCCAAGAACATGAAAGAAATTATACTACAAGACTTCATTTTGCACATATCATAGAGTTCATGGTCATGCTACTAATGAATGTAAGGCTTTAAGTAAAAAAATTCAACATCTCAGGGAGTGTAGTGCTCTTCCTTGTTTGAAGCACCTAATTCCTCTAAATAATGCTCATTTTCATCCTACTCAACTCCCTTGTCCTACACTAAGTGGGTGCAAGGGGTTAGGTAGCCTTGTCCTCATATGTCACTTGTCGTTGTCTCTTTTGGATAGTTGACCACCTTTCATGTATATATAAGAGAAATCTTGGGATGTGGGTGACATGCCTTAAGTTGGCTCACATGTGACATACTATCTTTTTGGGGCATTCCCTTTTCATGACATAGCTTATTGGAAACATAGGACCTTGCATAGGGATTTTTGATTAAGCTCTCATATCTTCTTCTACTTTAAAGCAATTGCTCAAAGCAATGATGTTATAAACTACTTTAAAGTGGGGGAATACATCGACGCTCATGTTTCATTGTGTGATTTTATTTCTTCTTGCGATGCATCCTTTTCTTGGTGGTGTCATTGTGTTTGATTTCCTCCATGAGTGTTATAATTCTTTGACTTTTCCTCTCTTGGAAACATTAAGCACAATGTTCCCTAAGATGAGAACTTGCATGAACTATGCAAAATATCTCTTTCTTTTTGCATCTTTTGTGAATTATTAAATTCATGGAGGTATGGCTTTGATATGGTCCCATGGGGCTCACCTAGTGAAAAACTAGCTTCACTAGCCCTTGTGAGCAAGCATTTTTCTTTTGCCATTATCATAGTCATGGAGGTATGGATTTGATATGGTCCCATGGGGCTCACCTAGTGAACAACTAGCTTCACTAGCCCTTATGAGCATGCATTTTTCTTTTGTCCTTATCATAGTCATGGGGGTATGATGTTCATATGGACTTCCTGGGGCTCACCTAGTGGAAAAATAGCTCCCACTAGCCCTTGTGAGCATGCATTTTATTTGTATAGTGGATAGCGCATTCCACTTGTAAACCTTTTTTACAAAATACCTAGACCCATTCTACCACGTTGGATGGCCAGTCAAAGCTTGATCCATTACATTTTTCCTTTTGTTCTCCTAAATTTTCCTTTTTCTTTTTCTATCTTTGATGATGTATGTTTACGATCTAGTTATGGCTTCATATATCATTTGTGTGTGTGTTCCTTTGTGCTTATGTTAGTTTTACATAGGATCTCGACCTTGGGGGATTGATCATTCCTCTTGATCGTTGTCATCTTATCTTACCAAAATTTGTACATTTGAACCCATCTTGATTGCATGGTTGGCTACTTTAGTGAGTTTGAAGCAAGTTCATCCTCTCACTAAAGTAGGGGCTAATTGTAGTGTAGAAAAATGCTTACCTTTCATTTTCACACTTCTTTGGACCCGCCTTACTTTATTTATGCTTCTTTATGGCTTAATTAGCCCTATTTTGCATCCACGAGCCTAATAAACTATATATTTTTATGGAAAGTCCTGACAAACCTCAAAAGATAAATGATCATTTAATGTTTCTCTCTGTGTGTCCCATATTTGTGGAGTGGGACTAAAACTTCTCCTAGGGCATCTATGGGTCTTCAGACCCTGATATTGAAAACCCCTTAAAAGGTCCCTTATTGGAGTTTTGGCCTCGAGAATTGAGCCTTGGGACTAAGATGCCACCTAGGGAATCTTAGTCCTCCTTGGCTTATTTTCGAGATTCAATTTCAAATTTGGGTAGGATTTAGAATCCTTTATTTAATGATTTCATATGCCAGCTTGTTATGGTGTAATTTTGGGATATTAAGCAAGAATAAGTATAAATACAAGGTTCCCTCTCTCATTTTCTCATAATAAGATAACAAGAATTCAAGTATTAATTCCTAAGGAAATTTTATGCATTCAAGTGCATTTCATCAAGCATTTGAATCCATCATCAATATTCAAGCATCATGTGAGGGGCATAGTGCATCCATTCATGTTGTTGAGCCAAGATTGTGGATGTAGCATTGATGATCTATTTGCAACCATTGTTCACATTATATCTAGGATCCAAGATCCACATTCTTCATGGCCACTACATGGTAGATTGCATATTTTCTTCACAATGCATCATACAAGGTGATATCATTTACATATTTCATGTTTCATGATTCATTTCATCATTTGGTTTAATTACCTAAAATGGGTTTGACCAAGGCAAACCCCCATTCACTAACAATCAACAAGTTTTCCCTCTCATGTGTGTTTTTATTTGTAGATCTAGGTTAAAGACTTGAAGATCATTTGGAGTGCAATATTGAAAAGTTGCAAAGTTGCATTTGGGTATGTGTAGGATCATCATGGAAAAAATAGGCCCTTAAGTGGCAAAAAATTTAGAAAAATCAGAGTTAGGCAACTTGACGTAAAAATTTGAATAAGTTATCTATATTATTTCAAAAATATGTAAGAATATAAGTTGTAAAAAATTGAATTTAGTTTCTAAACTACTAGGTTTGTTTAAAAAAAAATCTATTTTATGAAAATTTGAAATTTCAGTAGTAGTACTTAAATTTCAAGGAAAAATAAGAAGTAGGTGTCTATCGACCACCCTAACCACAATAAAATGATAATATTTTTTAATAAGATTTTAGATATAAGTAGAGGACTCATGTCCCGATGTGATACATATTTTTTGTAATTTTTTCCAAGTAAATAATTAATTATGAATTTTTATTACAACTTTTAAAAAATATAAAAACTCATATGTCTGACCACCTTAACTTGGTCAAAACTTTATGAAATTCATTTTTTATTTTTTTAATCCTATAGTATGTGAAGCATAGAATGTGATATTTTTTTGGATTCAAAAAATGTGATACCGTTTGAAAGCTGTAGATGTTTTTCAGTTAGCCTATAAATCAGGACTTTAGTCATAATTTGAATAGAAAATGAATAATAATTACTTATTAAATTCAAAGGCATAATTTATATTGGTGGAAAGCTGAGAATCTCCTTTAAAAACCCTTTTCATTTCATCAATTTTGGGTAAAAAAATAGTCATCAGCCACATACCCATCATATTGCCACTTTTTGGCCCATCATGATCCTGCACATACCCATTTTCAAAGTTGTCATCTTCAAGAAACTCACCTACAGGTCAGATCTAGAAGCTTTGGGACCTCAAATCTAAGAAGCAAGTGTAGACATCAACCCTCAAGACCACATTCAAAGATTTCAGAAATTCAGAATAAGACTAATATGCCACCTAGGGTGTCTTAGCCCTCCATAGGGTATTTTTCAAAGATTCTTTGTGATTCTATTCCGGCATCCGAAGACTTCGTATTTTCCCCAAAAAATAATAGTGGGACTAGTACACCATCCTGGGCGTCTTAGCCCTACATAGCACTTTTCGATGGCTTCTTTCCATTCCCAGAATCTTCACAACATCTCCAAAATTCTTACGTACACATACCCTAACTTGGTATAGCTTAATTTCATCATATGTACTCATTATTTGACTTGCATTACTAGGTTTTTGTGAGTTAAATGTTAAAGTGTCTTTTCCAAGCATTTTCTTGGTGGTGAACCCATAAAAGCTCAAATAACCCCCTCCTAGGTCCTCCTCATTGTGAATTGACTCACCTTGTGAGGTTTTTAGTCAATCCAATTGGGACTCCTAGGACATTATTTATTGATTAGTAGTGAAAGAGTGATATCTCTAGGTATCCATTTTTCCACACATCACAAAAACAAGAAACCCAACAGAGCTCATTCACCCTATCCTCCTTCAAATGAATTGACAAGCTACTTTTGGTATAGTGTTGTAGTAAAATTAAAAGTTATTAGTATAGAAAGTGGCACTTATGAAGCTTTAGAGCTAATAGATAAAGCAGTTATTACAATTTATAGTGGAAAATATATTGTATTGTAGAAGTTATTCATGATAGAATTTACTTGTTCAACTCCACCCATATCAACATCTCTCACTTTCTTTTCCTGCACAAATTCTTGTGCAATACAAAATCTCTTCAGATTGTCCACTTGTGCATTACCATTTCCCTTTTCATATATTGCACATGCACCTTGCTCAACTTATCAAGAGAATGGAGGTTCTCTTCAATCAACACATTATCTATCTCACTCACTCTATTCTACTTCTTTTCAAGAGTTTTTAGAGAAGATTCCTTTTTCATTCCATGCATTCTGGTAGTTGTTGGCTCCAATCCTGCATTTCCATTTTCCCATTTCAGGGTGATCCCATAATAGTGGTTTACAATTTTTGGCCAAACTGGACACTAAAATTATTATTTTTAGCTAAATCTTCACATTCAGGCACCTATAGCAGCTAAACTGTGAGGAATTTGAAGATGGTGTAAACTAGAGTCTCATCAAATTTTGTCTGTAGATTCTAAAAATATTTTTTCCAAAATTTTTGGAATCAAATTGCACTTCTTTTTCCATCTCCCACGAAAATAGATATTTTTCAGAAAACAACATTTTTAAAAAGTGACGCACACCGTATAACGCATAATTTTTTTCCATGAAGGATAAAATTCTAATTCTTTCAAATTTAGATTTGTAACTCTGATATCTAGTGCTTCCACTTGATTAGATAGTTTTTTATTGAATATTTTTTTCCTTAATCAAGTTTCAAAGTCAAACGAATTACAATTCAGACACAACACGACTGTATAACGCGTAACTTTTTTTGTATATGTCAAAATTTAATTTAATTTTTTTTGTTTGATCAAGGAATTCAATATCTAGTGCACTCATATTTTTCACTTTTTTTTTTAATAATCTTCTATTTTTCCACATGTGAAGAACAAAGAAATTCATTTTCGATGAAAAACCTATGTTTAATAAAACTTAAAATACAAATACATAACAAAACCAAAACATATTAAAATTATATTCATTGGGTAGCTTGTTTTGAGGAATACCATAATCATTTGAAATAAATTTTAAATGAATTCATTTGATCCCCCAAAATCTAAATCAAAAGTGATTTTTTATCAACATTTTGATAGGTGTAAAGGAGACACATTTATAGGTCTGGTTTAAAACTAGCGAGGTTCTATCCAAGGGGGTTTAATCTAAGGTGATTTGATCAAACCCTCTTCAATTGGAATCCTTAAAATAGAACTTTTTAAGTCTTAAATCATTATATTTTCTAAAAATATGTGATTTTAGCTAAAATTTGTTCCTCTCAGGAATTGTAAACCACTATTATGACAACACCCTTCACATAGTGCACATGATCCTTTTTCAACTTCTTAAGAGCAAGAGAAATATCTTTAGTGAATACATTATCTATCTCATTCACTTTGGTATGCTTCTTTTCAAGTGTTTTTAGAGTAGATTCCTTTTCCATTACATAATTTCTAATACCTACTACTCGAGTTTTGCATTGCCATTTTCCCATTGTGCATACTGCACATGCGCCTTCCTCAACTTCTCAAAAACAAGGATAATATCTTCACTCAATACATTATCTTTTATCTATCTCATTCAATGTGGTTTGCATAAATTTTGAAGGTAATCTTCATTACATTCTTACTATGTACTAAGAAAAACTTCTTCATTACGTTCATACTGTTTATATATAATTGCACATTGGAAACACTAGGTGTCTAATAAAATTGAGCTAAGGGACGACAAACTAATTGGGTTGTTATTGAGTTAATAAAAAAAGGTTTTGATTACATTCATACTATTTTGTAAAATTCCAGGTTGGAAAACACTAGGTGTTATAAAACCTGATACTTACATACTATTCTAAAACCCTTTACAAGTAATAACTCAATTACTTAGTCACTCCTCACCTCAATTTGGTATGTTTTATGTATTCCAAAATTTACCTGAGGGGTAGGTGATGAATTGGGTTGTTACTTGTCGAGGGTTTTGAAACAATATTTGGGTTTCAGGTTTCATAACACCTAGTGTTTTCCAACCTACAATTACACATTGTTTTCCTTATCGTTGCACCAAAAGGTCAACCTGTCAATGCCCGATAAAGGAATTAGATAAGATCCATGAGAGGTGATTAAACCATATCATAAATCACATGGTTATCGCTAACTAAGGGGTGGGCGCGTCGAGTTTCCAACAATCCCACTTAGTGTGACCGCAAGATTTGAACCTGCAACCCGGATCTGATACCAATTATAATAAAACTAATCATGAGTGCACAACTTGTCATCAAGATCTATAGATTATACCACTGGAAATCTCTCAAAAATACCCACATCAAATTTGTATCCTATTTTGTCCTCTAATTTTTGGAAGTAACCTCTGTAAAAACATAACAACATTTCACGACAACTTTACTATATTTACAAAGCATGTTATTCTCTTCACCATACATCACCAACTCTTCTAGAATTTGATCCAATGACCTCCATGATGTCAGAAGGTGTCATTGATGTATGATGGAGAGAAGAGCATGTTTTGTAAATATTACAAACTTACTCCAAAGATGGAAAGTTGTCATGAAATGTTGTCATATTTTTACTAAGGTTACTTCTAGAGGCCAGAGGAGAAAATAGATTGAATATTTGATGTGAGTTTTTTGAGAGATTTCCAGTGGTATCATCTGCAGATCTTGATGACAAGTTGTGCACTCATGATAAGTTTTATTATAGTTGGTATCAGTGTCGGGTCATAGGTTCGAATCCTGTGGTCATGCTGGGGGGGTTGTTGCAAGCTCAGTGCTTCCACCCCTTAGTCAACATTGATCACGTGATTCATGACATGGTTTAACCACCTCCTATGGATCTTATCTAACACTTGTATTGAGAATTGACAAGTCAACCTTTTGGTGCAACAACAAGTCCAACACACATAGATTGTATGAATGTAATGGAAACGTTTTGGTTACTTACATAGTAAGAACCCAATTGGTTGGTCACACCTTAGGTGAAATTTGATACTTTGAGTATCCCCCACCTACAATTATATTGATAGTATGAATACCTTGGAATCCTTTTGTTTTGTAGACAGTAAGAATGTAATAAAGTTCACCTTCATAAGATATAACAATTCTTAGTTATAGTATAAATTCAATTTTAATTTCTTTGTATGATTGAAACAAAGAAATGCACAAAATAATTGTAGATTGGAAAACACAATGTGGGTTCTCAATTGTTTCATTTTGCATGTTTAAATCTAAATAGTTGAGAGCACGGGGAGGAGTTGCAGGTGGGGGATACATAAAACTAAATAGATTGACATGAGGGGTGACTAACCAATTTGGATGTTATGTGTAGAGGGTTTTACAACACTATGTGGGTTACAGGTTTTTTAACACCCACTGTTTTCCAATTTCGTTACATTCTTGTTATCTACAAAGCAAAAGATTCTCAAGACAATAAAAAACCATACCAAATTAAGGTGAGGGGTGACTAACCAATTCGATCATTACTTGTAAAGGGTTTTAGAATAGTATGTGGGTTGTAGGATTTATAGAACCCACTATTTTCCAACTTGGAATTTCACAAAATAGTATGAATTTCTTGAAAAGATTTTGTTATTTATATAATATGAATATAATGAAAGGAACCTTCAAAATTTACCACAATTGTTATTACGATAAAAATTGTAGTTCAATATCTTCATGTGATTGAAAAATAAATGCATAAAATAATTGCAGGTTGGAAAACACACTGAGTTGTGAGTAATTTCATTCTATAGGTGGGGGATACATAATTGAAACCAAATCGATCTAAGGGCTAACTAACCAACTAGGTTGTTACGTGTATAAGGTTTTGCAACACTATGTGGGTTGTAGGTTTCATAACACCATATTTTTTCTAACCTACATTTTTTTTTATAGTATGAATGTATTGAAAACCTTTTTTTATTTAGACAGAAATAATGTAATGAAGGAAACCTTCAAATTTTATCAAAAGTCTTACGTAGACTAAAAATTTCAATTGAATTTCCTCTTATGATTGAAGAAAGATATTCTTTCTTACAACATATGGTGCAATAATTTTTGGAACTTTAACTGTTTGTAACACTTGAAACTATTTTACATTTTACAACCAATCAGGGATGCGTACTTTAAAACTAAAAGTGCTTTATACAGTGATGAATGTTGTTGAGAGAGTCAGCACACCTGACATTGTGTGTAGTGGCACATCTCCTTTGGGATGGTCATGTTTGACAGACATGTGGGTAAGATCCGCTAATTACAAGATGCAATCAAATGTTTAATTTTAATCTCTGAAAAATAGTTATGATGTTGACTAGAAAGTGGGAATGTTTTAATCAAGAGGCAATAATTGTTGTACAGAGGAAATCCCCTCATTTTAGGAGAATGTTGAATGTTGAGGCAGTGACATGTTTGGTAATTGATTGTGAACTTCCAATTTCTCTTTACTTCCAATGTGTCAATCAGAATGCTTTACAATTTTAGTTAGAAAATTTCATGTATGTTAAAAATATGCTAATTTTGACAATATATCATTCCTTGAATTCAGGTCGATGATCAGGGAGACATTCATGCTCTTTCCATGTTCATGATGAAGAGGAAGATCATGCAAAGGGTGACCCTAAGGATGAGGAGGGTGTGAATGAAGCACAAGGTGATGTGGAGGACGGGAAGGTAGATATAATAACTCAAATATTGCATCATTTTGTTGTGTGTATATATTGTGTATTCAATTTATTTTAATATAAAATATATTAAGCTATTTTATTTTGTTGTGCAGGTCACTATTGAACACAAAAGAGAAGTGGAGAATGCAAGATACGTATATTATTGTATGTTAGAACAATGTACGAGAAAATTTCACGATTGGAAATTGTTCAACATGCATAGAACTCAGGATCACAACTATCCTATTCTCATGCTAGAAAAGCATGGCCGAAGTGCATAAGGGGGGAACAAAAATTCTTCCCTCCTCCCCTTGAAAAATTGAAAAAGTATCTTCAAAAGAAGGTGGATAATATGGAGTACCAATTGAAGCTACAACATAATATCCAACAGAAGCATATTATTGAAAGGGTCTATAGAAAGTATGGTAAACAAAGCTTTTGTTTACTTCCTGAGGAAGGAAAGGATGAGGTAAAGAGAAAATGGCATTATACAATAGTGAGGAGAACAAGGAACAAAAGGAAAAGAATATTGTTGTTGGAAGAGAAAAAGAGAAAGGACAGAATGGTAATGTGGAATTGAATTGTTAAATTTGAATTTTGGTTGGTTCATTTTTTCTATTTTGATGCACACAAGGTTCACTTAATGTTAACTTACATGACATGATAGGGTGATGGTTGACAAGTGGTTGTTGTCCTCAAGTAGAGTATTTTTCATTTGGGAGACGAAGTTGTACCCATGAAGGCACACAATAACCCTATTCCTCCCAACACACTGTCTAACAATAAGAAGGAGTGTACATGGTCAAGAGTTTCAAGGTGCCCTCACATGAAGAAATGAGAAAAAATACTAATTTCAAAATGATTTTGTTTAATGCTTTTTTATTATTTCAATGAATTGGTTTCATGCATGTGAATTTGATGTGACATTTCAATTCCTGCTATTACAGGGAAAGGACGAACAATGAGGTATTGGACTCAAGTAGGGTACTATTTATTTGGAAGATGAAGTAGTGGCCATGAAAGCACAAGATGATGTTATTCCTCCCAACCCAATGTCTAACATTGAGAAGAAGAAGGAGCACACACAATCAAAATTTTGGAGGTTCCCTCACATGAAGAAATGAGAACAAACAGTGATTTCAAAATCTTCTATTTAATGTTTGTTTTGATTATTTCAATGAATTGGTTGCATACATGTGAATTTGATGTGACATTTCAATTCCTACTATTACAGGGTAAGGACGAACAACAAAGTGTTGGCCTTGAGTAGGTTATTTTTTATTTAGAAGATGAAGTAGTGCCCATGAAAGCACAAGATGATGTTGATCCTCATAACCTGGAATATAACATTGAGAAGGAGCGTACACGATCAAAATTTTCAAGGTGCCTTGACATGGAGAAAATAGAAGAAACAATGATTTAAAAATATGTTATTTAATGTTTGTTTTGATAATTTCAATGAATTGGTTGAATGCATCTTAATTTGATGTGACTTTTCAATTCCTGCTATTACAGGGCAAGGATAAACAATGAAATGTTGGCCCTAAATAGGTTAGTGTCCAATTAGTAAATATTGCTTATCTTCTTTGTCTTCTCAAACCTCTGCCATTTTTTGTAGGATAATAATGTTATTGGACATGTGTGGCCTTCCAAAAACACAAGCCTTGAACTTATTGGTGATGTGGTTGCAATGGGGCTGAAAGACAGTAATAAAGATGGACATGGGGATGGGGAGAGCACTAACTTGCAAGTGGGATAGGGTAATAAAGATGGACATGGGGTAGGGAGAGCACTAGCCTACAAGTGGGATAGGGTAATAAAGATGGATATGGGGATAGGGAGAGCATTGGCCTACAAGAGGCAGATGGCAATAAAGATGGAAATGGGGATGGGGAGAGCACTGACGTGCCATCTATATCGATAACAGAAACAACACACTTTCATGGTTCTATTCCAATTTCTTTTTGAATCCTTTAATGTCTTAAATAATGATTGACATTAATGACATTTCCATTGCAGCCAAATCCTATTGATGAGGAGAGAATAGTGTAGACGTTCAAATTATCCTGATTGATATGGTGCGCTCGATCCTGATTCACTAACATCAATTCTTCCTAAATCACTTCTTTACTAACCAATTAATTGAATAATCCTTATTTAATTAATTCATCAAGATTCCTCTTTTAATTAAATAAATCACTTTATTTAATTAATCATAATGTTCCTCTTTTGATTAAATAGATCATTTTATTTAATTAAATCCTAAAGTCATCTCTTTTAATTAAATAAATCATCTTTATTTGATTATATCTAATGTTATTCATTTAATTGAATAATTCTAATTAACTCCTAACACTAATCCTCCATTCCTCTAGATTTTGCAAGTTGCACATGTAAATCAATTTATTTGATTTATTAATTCCTCTATTTCCATTCAAATATGGCATATTCTTGGAATATTCCACTTATTTGAATTATCCCTCCTAAAGGAATTTTTTTCTCCAACTTGGCATTAAAGGCTCTTACATGTCCTCTCCTTGAGCCAGCTTGGCATTAACTCATCTTACAACTCTTCCTCCACAAGCCATCTTTTGAATTTCAAACTCCACCTACATGCATTTAACATGCCCATTGCTCAAAATGTGCTCCACTCTCCTTCATTAGCATGTTGACAAGTGGCACAATACCATTGGGTCAAGTTTAATACCACATTCTTCCTATCTCTCATTTTTCCATCCTTCTTTCCTTTAAATATAGGACTTGTCTATTGATTTGGAATCCACAACTTCATGCAAGATTACTATCTATAGATTTGGAGCAAGTTCATCCACATTTTCATCCAATTTCTCATAGTTTTCATCAATCTTAGCTACGTTATTGAAGATTTTCATCAAGGAGCACACAATCATCATCAAAGCTTTGCAAGGAATTGGGAAAGGGATTCTTTCCACATCAAAGAATCACCAATTCCCCCATGGGATGCTGGTTTGAATGTTTTGAATAAGATTTATTAGTTTTCATTTGATTAACCTTGCTTTTTTTCTTGTTCATTGTGTTTGAATGAAATGCAAGGGGAATGTTTGTTATAGACTTATTTATTGACTAATGTTTGATTGTTTGATCATGTTTGAGTAGGTCTAGACTAAGAATTCACATTTTGGCACTAGAAGGAGAGTACCTTTCAAAATTAACACATTTTTTGGTCAAATTTCATTGTTTTTTTAATTTTTTTGTGCTTTTAGGAAACAACGGCACTGAGAAGGAAAAACAAAGATGCTATCAGTCCAACGTCGCTATATAGAAAATTTGTCTCTACTCCAAAATGTGATGCTATAGTAATTCTCCTGAGGGTTGGATCTGACAAACTCCAAAGGGTGATGCTAGGGAAAAATAGTGACACAATCGTAGTCTTTGTTTTTCCACAGAGCGACATTGACTTTACTAGAGTGACACTAAATCTCCAAACAATGACACCTCCATGGAATGCAACGTTGGAGTTGGGTAAAAGGTCACTTTTTTAGTTTTATTTTAACATGTGCTTTTTATATTGATCACCTTTGTCATTTAACCTCTCTTGTGGCTCTTTTTTCTATAGGCTAATAAGCTTTTGTAGGTTGAGGTGATCAAGAAGGGAAGGAGGAAACATCGAGAAGATTTCTTATGACATTATATCATGATTGTAACAAATGTCTTTAAACACTTTGGGAACATTTATAATCCCATTTATTAAGGATATTGTTATCTTGAGTTTTAGGACATAAATAAATTTTGTTTGGGTTTTAAAAAGAATAATCAAAGGGTTAAAAAGAACATTAGGAACTTACTAGATTTGGTTTTGGATTTTTAGAATTGAACAAACAACTCCAAACATTTCATCTTGGTGCTATAAAAAGAATCCATTGCTACTTTTGAAGTCTAAAATGAACATGTGCCTTTATTGTTTTGTAATTTTTTTTGCAAACTAATATCATTTAAAAGGCATGTGCACTTCTCTTGTGCTTCACGATAATCCTGAGAATCAAAATTCTTTTGGTGATATTAGGTTGTCTAAAATATTGCCTCCATACTTCAATTTGGGATTTTAAAAATTTAACAAATCTTGCTAGTGTGAGTGAGTATATTGTGTGTGTTCTCTCTTTGCTCATGCAAACAAAGATTGATCGAACTATGAATGTGCTTATTCTATTTTGCTTACCTTTAGAGTGTATTCCTTGGTGGGAAAAAGTACTCACCCCAAGGTAATGACCCAAGTGGTAACGAGCATAAGTCAGGCTCTTTCAAATTGCTATACAAATTTGTGGTTGCAAGCAAAATTTCCAATCAACTTAGTGATGCGTGATAGCTCTCCCCCAGTATCTTTATGATGTGTAAAGAAATTTTTCTAAGGGTTGAGAGACATCTTAAGGGAGTTTATTATCATGTCCTTTGAACCAGATACAATTATTATGAACCATTGTGTAGTAGCCAAAAATCCCAATATTTGTTGGCATTAGGAGGTCAGACCCCTGGAGCCGTCCCACACACTTGTGATTCTTTTTAGAGATGAGAATTTTTTCATGAGAGATTCATGAGAAATGAAGCTTGGCTAACCTATAGAAGTAAGTGTCATGGAGGGGATCCAGTGTGGTCAAGCTTCTAGTCATCCACTCTAAATAAGCACATATGGATTTATCCAATCAGGAAATTCAACAAATATTTTCTTTTCCATCCTAGGATTGTGCAATTTTCAGTCATTTAAACACATTGTTTGGATCCAAAATCTTGAAAAAAAAAATTCTACAAGGACATCAAATTTCAAACCTTTAGAAGATGCAAATACATTTGAAAAATCCAAGTGCTACTGCTTGTCCCTAGGGATTTTTTCCTTAGAGGCTTCTAAGTATTTCGGTTTATATTTTAATTTGCTCTCTAAAGTCAAAATTAGGGAACTATTTCCTTGATTCTCTTGATTTCCACATAATGGACTTTGTGGGATGAAAAGAAATTGAGACATTAGACATTTAGTTCAAAAGCTAAGCAAGAAAGTGTTTGTGGTAAAAAGGACTCATTAAACAAAGATAAAAGAAAAATTGAACCTCACATGTGTTTTCTCAAATGATTTCCTGTAAGATCAAAGTTCCAAAACCAAAGTCCATCAATCAAAAAAAAATTCTTAGTCCAATCAATCTCAAGAAATGTTAGTCTATGCTTTACGTAGTTAGAGAAATATTTCTCTATAAATTTTACAAACGTGCATCAAAGGAGAACCCAAACTTGTACTCATTCTATTATTGTCAAAATCCAATTCTTTTTCAATGTTTTGAGTATCTCACTTTGTAGGCTTAACAAGTTCTTGTAAGTATAGCATGTTCTTCAATACTAAGGTTTTGTAAGAAAAAGTCTCTCTAGGTTCACTTAGGATCAAAATCAACACTTTCATCCATCCTCAAACATCAAATATAACCCATCTCACAAAAAAACTCTTAGAAATCTAGGAAAAATACTTCATACTAGAATTTTGGAAAATCAAATCAAAATCATTTTGTTTGACTAGGTATGTGTAGGTGAAACCTTCTTCATACACTTAGTTAAATTATCATCTTGTGGACAAGTTTATTCCAAGACAAAATCTAACCTCTTGGAGTTTATGAGTTCATTATCCAATCTGAATCAAATACAAAATCAAATCCAAAATTAAATCCAAATCAAGTCAAAATCAAATCCAAATCAAATCCAAAAATAAAAAATCCAAAAGTCCTAAAGTTTAGTATCTCCTTCAAGGTTTCTTAAGAGTTTAATCATTCATATCACTCATCTTTCATTATCTCATCACCACCCCTTGATCCTTAACATCTTATACTTTCTTTTTTGTACCTAAAGTTTAGACCAATCTAAGGAGATAGAGGTTTGTTAAACAAGATCAGAACAACTGAGAGGGGGGGTGAATCAATTGTCACACAAATTCAAACTTAAAACTTTATCACTTATCAATTCCTCAACCACACTATTTTGTTATTAAATATGAGCATGAAACACAAATAACAAAAAGTAAATCAACAAAATGAGCAAAAAATATTTACATGGAAAACCCAATGAGGGAAAAACCACGATGAGGGTTAACTCACACTATATAGTATTTTAAAAAGAGGCTCAATGCCAAAAAGGACTCACTGCCTATAGAAAGGACTCAATGTCCAACAAGGAGGCTCACTTCCTACACAAGAATTTACAAAACAGAATAAGGCTTGACAACCAAAAATGAACTAGAAAGATGGACCTATCATGTGCTGATACAATTCTGAATATGCTTAGTATTCAAACTTTACACCCTTCATTCTTTGCTCATTTTCACATCAACTGCTGCCTTTCTGATTACCCCTTTACATTCATTACTTGCTCACTATTTCTTCTATCTCTTCTCTACTGTCTACCATCCACTTATTTTCAAAAAAAAATTGTCATGTATTTATATCTTATCTCCATTGCAAGCATCAATTAGGTTAGCCTAATTAGATGCAATTCATTTATAAAAGATATCATTTGTCAGCTTCAATAGATCACAAAATATTTTCAAAAACAAATTTAACCTTTAGCATGTTACATTATGTCAACTTAGACCAAGAAATAGATCACACATAAGTTTTCATATCATATGAAAATTATCTTAACAAGTCGGCTAGAAATAGACTTCAACACAACCAATAGAATAATGCCACTTTGTCGTACAAGCACCAGAGCACAAAATAACCTAATCACCTTTATCATCCATAAGTAATTTCCCAAAACCACAAACATAAAATTTCAAGTGCAGAGAAATGTGGACTAGAATACCAGAGAGGTACCAAAAATACTAGATCTACCACCAGAGAAGATAAGTCAGTTATATGCACTAGTTTTAGAGTACCAAACCAAGCTACCAACATGGTGACATCAATGAAAACATATAGATAACCTTCTCATTCTTCCAACAATCTCCCCTTTGTCATTGATGGCAACATGTAACAAAATTCTCCTTCTCTCCTCAAAATTTTTTAACTTTCTCCACTATCTCCAACACTCTCCCCCTTTGACATCAATGGAAAAGGGCACCAAAAATGAGTGTAAACATGGTGACATCAAAATTTCAAAGTATTTCCAAAAACTTCCAACAATCCAGAACTTTAAAGCATACAAAAATTAAGTGAAGATGACATTCTTCATCAAAAATACCTTCTTATACCTTTCCTTGAGAACTGGAAACAACTTCTTCCAGTTGAATATAGTAGACTCCATTTTTGTGCATGTACTTTCCAATAAACCCAATAGAGTAAAAGAGGGTGTCCAATCTATAATGGAACACTGTTTCTCAACATCTTCTACACCAATAAGAATTCTAGAAAGATGCTCTAACCGGACTTCAACAATTTCTTTAAGAAGCCAAAAGGTCTTTGTCACATCATCTCTCTATCTTTGTGTAATGATTAGTTTAACCTATAGCTCACCAACTCTTATTCTTTGCTTCCCTTCTTTATCTTCAAATATATCAAAATTCTTTCCAATGTTGTTCACTTTAGAAACAATCACTTCAATTCTACTTCTAAAATTATATATGGTTGAAGGCCACCGAAGACAATACTTGTAAACATATGAAATTTCTTTAATACACTTCTTTGTTTCCACAATCAATCAAAATAGTCTCTTCTTAGATTTTTCACATTTCCTTTTAACCAAGATTCACATCTTACGTCCTTCCAAACCTTCAAGAAACATCCTTTCTTCAACAATCTCAATCAGATTTTTTGTCAAGAAATTAGAAACAACAGATACTTCAATATCTTTCTGAAGTAGATATTCTACTAGAGCATCATCAATTTTTCAGTTTGTCAATAGGCGAGGCAAAATTCCATATTTCACCAATATTCTTCATTTTTCCTTCAACTATCATAGACTAGATGTTATTAGGATCAAGGAATTCAGTTCTAGTCAGAGATTCTTTCTTCTTCTCATCTGAAATGTCAATGATGTCTTTAGTTATCTCTTTTCTATTTTTTGATTCTAAAGGGGAATCATTGATAACAACCTCCAATTCTCTTTTTCCAAAGGAAGATCTCACTTCAAATTGACTTGATGCAGATATATTGGAGCAAGGGTTTGCTTTCAAAGATGAGAAATATGATCTGCACATGTTTACATTATCTTCCAAAGACTCTAGATATCTACAAATTTTCTTTCCAATAGGGATACCAAATTCCCACATCACATTATCTTTTCCTGGTAGAGAATTCAAAAAGTAAAACACCAGACACACCAACAAGGATCCAAAATGAAAGGGATAATTCTCAACCAATGACATTCAAACATTTTCAAGAAAATTCTCAAGTAACAAGCTACATAAATCAAACTATTTGTTCTCCTTAACCATCATGTGGGAAATATTTACAACAATAGTTGAAGTTGAACTTTCACAGTTTATAAAATATTTTTTTATGAAATACCATACACAACATACCTAACAGTTGAATTAGCAAGTGTATCAATCAACAATGCTCTAAGATCTCTATTGATGCAAGTTAGCTCCTCCACATCTTTATACTTCATAGTTTTCTTTCTAGGGAGTTCTCTAATGCTGGATAATCCAATGATTGCTTCGATTGCTCCCTTCAAGATCAAATAGGGTTTGTCCAAAACAATGCTTCCATCATTGAAATGATTCAACAAGAACAAGATAACCTCTTTATTTGTAATCCACAAAAATTCACTCCATAAATCTATCCCTAGGGTTTTTTATGTTTTGTAATTCAACTTTTCTCAACCCTAGTTCAATTCCTTTCATTTTCCTATGATGATATTCTTCTAATTCAATGCTTTTAAACTTTAGAGGGGTAGCACCACACAATCTACTATCCATTTCTATGCTTTCTTGAAATTCAATGAAACTTCTTTGATTTTATTCTTTCCTTTTGCAATCAAAGAAAAGGTTTCTAGATTACCTGATATAATCTCTTCGAATTCCTTTTAGAAATTATTTAGGCTCACTCCAAGATCATTCTAGGCTTCTGTGCAAGCTCTTCAAAAGTGCAATTTAACCAAAAATACTTGTAAAATTCATCTTATACACCATCAAACTTACCCTAAAATACATTAAATGTGGTAGACACCAAAAAGTTATTAAAAGTAGTCTTCTTATCATAGAAAGCCCTTATTTAGTCTACAAATCCTCATACCAACATATTTTTCTTTGGTTATTTTTGCAAAGCCTCTAAATAACCATTCTTCACATTCCAACCACATGCCAACCTTTGAGACGCCATTCTTCCAAGGGGTTTTTATAATCTTCTGATAATACTCCCCCTAAGACCATGCTAGGTCTAAATTCTGAATAAGTCATCTGTATCGGATGAGGGTACAGATGCATCAGGAGTATCGGGTTTTTCTTCTTCTTCTTCTTTCTTCTTCCATATCTTATCCATCTCTTGCTTGATCTCTTATTTTTCAATCTTCTTTACCGGTTCACTCTTCTCTTCCGAAGTAGATTTATTTCATTTCTTATTCTTGCAAACTTTGAACACATGTCCAACTTTGTTGCAGTTATAACATACCACACTTTTTTGATTAATCTATCCTCCATTATTCCTCGATCTACATTGATTTTCTCTATGTCCAAATTTATTATAGGTATAGTAGTATCCATTAAAGAATTGATTCATTCTTCCTTCATTAAAATTGTTCTTCATTAACTAACTAATCATTCTCACTTGAGATCCGCATTATGTAGCCTTATGTCTAATCCTCCCACATTCAAAACATTTTCCACAAAGAGAACCAAAAAACTGGTTCATCCTGCTCCTACATTTAGTTGCTCTATGACCATATTTTTTACAAGAAAAACAAACACCATCGAAAGAGGGGTACCTCTATGAATTAGGTTGTCTCACAAGCAATCTTCTTAAAAAATTCCTTCTCTACTTCCTCTTTGCTTGATTCTTCTTCACATTTTTAGAACTTTCACTAGTATCAACTCCCAAGACACTTTTTTCTTTACATGGTTTTTGTCCTGGAAGCAGTTCTTCAATTTTACTGGAGCTAGATCTGAAATTATTTTCACAAAGTTTAGCCTTCTCTAGTTCCACTCTTAATTTTACTATCTCTTGCTTGAGTCTCAAACATTCATCACTTGTTTTGCACCATTGTATTCACACATTCTTCAATACTCTTATTTTCTTCTACTGTCACTTTTAGTCCAATTATCTCTTGTTTTAGTTGTTCACTTACTTCTCTATGTCTTTCCTTAGATTTCTTCACCTTATCCTTCAGTTTTTGAACACATTCATTTGATTCATCAAGATTCTCTTTCCACTTTATAAAGATCTTCAAGAGCATTCCAAATCTCTCCTTTATCATCCATTCAACCATCCTTCAAGATCCTCCTCACGCGGTTAAGCTCTTCACCAAGGAACCAAATTCTCTTATACCAATTGTTAAACAGATGAAAGACAATAGAGACAGGGGTTGAATCAGTTATCACACAAATTCAAACTTAAAACTTTATCACTTATCAATTCCTCAACCACACTATTTTGTTATTAAATATTAGCATTAAACACAAATAATAGAAAGTAAATCAACACAATGAACACCAAATTTTTATGTGGAAAACCCAATAAGGGAAAAACCACGGTGACGGTTAACTCACACTATATAGTATTTTCAAAAGATGCTCACTGCCAAAAAGGACTCATTGTCCAAGTACAAAGGCTAACTACCTATAGAAAGGATTCACTATCCAATAGGGAGGCTCACTACCTACATAAGAATTTACATAACAAAATAAGGCTTGACAGCCAAAAATGAACTAGAAAGATGCACCTATCATGTGCTGATATAGTTTCGAAGATGCTTAGTATTCAAACTTTACACCCATCATTCTTCGCTCATTTTCACATCAACTGCTACCTTTCTAATCACCCCTTCACATTCATTACTCACTCACTATTTTTTCTATCTCTTCTCTACTATCTACAATCCACTTATTTTCAAAAATAGTTTTCCATGTATTTATATCCGATCTCCATCACAAGCATCAATTAGGTTAGCCTAATTAGATGCAATTCATTTATAAAAGATATCAATTGTCAGCTCCAATAGATCACAAAATATTTTCAAAAATTAATTTAACCTTTAGCATGTTACATTATGTCAGCTCAGACCAAGAAATAGATTGCACATAAGTTTTCATATCATATCAAAATTATCTTAACAAGTCGACCAGAAATAGACTTCAACACAATCAAAAAAATAATGCAACTTCATCATATGAGCACTAGAGCACAAAATAACCTAATCATGCATGCCTTTAACATCCATAAGTAATTTCCCAAAAACCAAAAAAAAATTGTCAACTGTGGAGAAATGCAAACTAGAATACTAGAGAGACACCAAAAATACTAGATCTACCACCAGAGAAGATAAGTCAGTTATATGCACTAGTTTTAGAGTACCAGACCAAGATACCAACATGGTGACATCAATGAAAACATATAGATAGCCTTCTCATTCTTCCAGCAAGGTTCACCTCTCATATTCCTGAAAATTGATTCTTATTTAATGGTCCAAACTAGATCTCAACACAAGAACATGGAAACAAACAAAGAAACATCCACTCCAAGTGACTTGAGGCAAAATGCACTTAAAATCAACCCCATCAAATCTAGCAATCCCCCACTCAATCTTCCTCAACCTCCACAAGATCCTCAAGAGGAAGGTTACCAAGTGGAAGATATTACCAAAAATGTCCTAGGAATGACTCAAGATGAAATCATTGAAATGGTCCAAAATCTTGAGACTCACAAAATTGTCAATGCTATGATTAGACTTAATCCTTCACAATACATGTTGGAATTGGCTAAAGAAGGGGCTGAACTCCCTTCTGACTATGATTTAAGTAGTATTTTGTAGAAACCTTTGGGATTATGCCATTGGTCTCATTCACATGCTCATTTCAAAGCATCATTCAACCCATCCCACAACCAGTTTCATCTCATGCTCCAAGTCAACCCATAGTTACTAAGGCGAGTTCATTGCTTTGCACTCTTCAAACAAATCCCCTTGTAAAAAACCAAGACTTGGATGCAAAAACCATCTTGGTTCACTTTGTCCCTCAAGATCTAAAACACCCATATGTTCCACTCATCTTTCATGACACCAATAATGCATCCGCTTTCACTGCAACACCAACATATCCTCTTAACAAACAAGTCTCTCTCCCCATGACCTCACAAGGAGAAGATGGATTATTTGGACAAGGGGGAATCTTTGATCCCTTATCATCATCATTTTATCAAGGGAAGACACCACCCATCTTCCCACAATTTCCCCCTCTACCACTAACATCCACACCAATCCTTAGTTTAGGGAAACCCCCTTTACCCATCCTCAATCAAAAAAATCAAAACAATCCTCCAATCATAAATCAAATCAACATACCAAATCCTCTGATCATACCACCAATATCACAACACCTGGTGGCACCAATCCAAATGACACCATCTATAAATATGGTCTCCCAAGGACCTATCATAACAACCACACCACTTATCACACAACCCCCTATCATCAATCCAAAAGCACCTCAACAAACTCTCATCACAACATCTCACACCATCCCAAATCCTCCACCTCCCCCACCAAAATGAAATAGGGAAGACCAATACAACATCACACTGCAAGCTTCCCAAAAATCCTATCAAAAGGAACTTGAACAATTTCAAAATCAAAAAGCTATGCAAGTTGCATAGCTAGCTTCTCAACAAACACAGTCACAACAAGTTGTGCAACAAGCACAGTAGGTCACCCAAGCCCAAGCTTTATTGCAACAACAAGCTGCACAAGCTTCCCCAGCCGTATAGGCCACCCAAGCTATACAAACTGCTCAACAAGCTCAAGCTCAAGCACAAGCTCAATATCAATCCCAACAATCTCAAGTGTAGGAATAATACCAAGCACAACAACAAGTAGCTCAGTAGCAACCCTATCAACAAGCTTTGCAATAGTACCAAGCATAACAAGAATCATCTCAGCTACTAGCCCAACAATAAGCATTGTTGGCACAACAATGACAAGACCAACAACAAGCATTGTTGGCACAACAATAGCAAGACCAACAACAAGCATTGTTGTCAAAACAACAATTGCATGAATATCAACAAGCCTTGATCGCACAACAAAGTTTGCAACTGCCTCCCACAAACATGCAAAACACCCCACCTATCACTCAAATGATCAAACTGCCCCAAAACACATTCATCCCACTTCCCAATCTGCAAAATGATGTGTCTACATAAAAAAAATTCTCTCACAACAAGTGCTAGACCTCCAACTAGGGAAGGAAATGAAAACACCAAGCAATTTGTGCCCCTATCCATTCGATAGAAGCATTGCAATGGTACCATTCCCAAAAGGGTTTGAAAGCCCTAAATTTGACAAATATCGTGGGATGGGTAATCCTAAAGATCACATCAAGGAATTCCAGGTACATTGTATGGAAGTTGCATATGAAAACACATATCTAATGCAACTATTCCCTCGAAGTCTGGCTAGACCAGTGATGGAATGGTTCTCTCACCTTCCTCCTAGAGTAAAAAAGTTCCAAGAAATTGTGGATGCATTCATATAGAACTACACATTCAACATTGGCATGGATGTGATTCTAGATGAACTATCTACTCTCAAAAAAGCTAAGGGGGAAACATTCACATCCTTCTTACAACGATGGTGATCCAAGACCAATAGGAGCAAGTGGACCATGCTAGAAGAACAAAAAATCTATACCATCATTGCCAATGTATCACCACATATGACCAGTTGATCCCCAAGGTGCTCAACATTGAAAGAGCCCTTATTGTACAAGGGGGAACACCCACACATCAAGAATATCCAAATAACTGCCCATCAACTAGTTATAACAAAAATTCTTGCACATAGGAAAAGAACAAGAATGTCACTAACGATGGTATCATTGACACCAAAGTGGTCATCAATGCCCCAAGGCAAAACAAAAATATATCAACAACTGCAAACCAATAACCGAAACAACACACAAGCCAATGTGCTATCACAACCACCCAAGAATCAAGCGGTCAAAAATCTGAATAATCAAGTGAGACCACCCCCATGAAACAAGTATCCCCCAAAATTAAAATACACTCTCCTTGTGGAATCAATCGAATATGTCATGAAAAAATTGGTACAGGAGAATCTCATAGAAGTCCTTGTTTATGAGAATTATCAGGAGCCCCAAGTTAAACCACCATGGTATAACAAAAATCACCTTTGCGATTTTCATAAAATCAAGGGACACGTGATGACTAGTTGCATGAGACTGAAAAATTTGATCCAAGACCTTATCAATGATAGAACCATAAACGTTGAACAACTTGCAGGAAGCTAGGACCTAAAGATATTCATGAATTCGATGCCAAATCACAATAAAGGGAACAACCATGGAAAGGAAAAGTATAATAATGTAAACCATGTTTACAATCATGTTGTTGTGTCCTTAGATGAATGGGTCACTGTTGTTAACATCAAGGGAGCCAAAGTTGATTGTGGAGTCACCACATGTGGTGGAAAGGTTACCATTTCTAGACCATCCCAACCACCCAAGGCATCAACCTCTAATCCAAAATATGTTCCCAATGGCTATAATATCTTGGACTAGCTAAAAAGAACCCTTGCTCAGATCTCCATCATGGAGTTACTAAAGATCTCACCCACACATAGGAAGATCCTAGAGGAAGCATTGGCTTCATCCACTATCCCCATAGACCTTGATGTAGATCAGCTCCAAGCTATGGTAAGATACATCACCATGCCACATATCCTAACATTTTATGATCAGGACCTCCCAACACAACCATCTCATAACTGAACACTCCATCTTGAAGTCCTATTCCATAAAAAAAAGTTCAAAAGGGTCTTGGTGGATGGGGGTGTAGGTCTAAATATCTATTCACTCAAGCTAATAAAGAATCTAGGATTCTCCAAGGACGTAATTGAAAAAGGTAAAGGTATTACAATCAAGGCATATGATGATTAGGAAAGAGTGTCTCAAGGCACTATTCAACTCCATATTCAAGTAGGGACAACCATCATGGAAACCACATGCCAGGTCCTTGATCTTGATTTACCTTATAATATTCTATTACGGAAACCATGCATTCATGGAATGCAAGTAGTTGCATCTACCTTCCATCAATTTATCAAGTTTCCCTCTCAAAATCAAGAGGTCACAATCCATGGTGATCCCGAGCCATTTTATTATTGTAGAAACCTAGAAGCCAAGTACTACAAAATACCCCAAGTTCCAAAGAATGATGAAGTCCCTATGACTCTATATGTAGACCCATCTACCTTAGCCTCCACTTATGAGACAAAGGCACCCATAATTCCTAACATCTCTAATATTAAAGTCATTAACTAAGATAATGTGTGTGGGGATTACAAAATGAAGAAAAGTGCCTTTGTAATAGGAGAGTTACCTCAATCTACTAGGTCTCATGGGAAGCCCCAGCCAATTGACACATCAGCCCAAAATTTCAAAGCAAACCTCTCCAAATTCAGATGTTGGGGGGACCTAAGTCAAAAAGTGGTGGAAGAAAAGGACATATCAAGTTTTTGTACGAAGATGAAAGGCCCATGCCTAATCCTCCCATGGATGACAATAGCAAAGGAATGCAATAATGCAAGCAAGGGGTTACAATAAAAACAAGAAACTCGAGAAAAATGACAATGGTCTTCTAGAACCTATCATTCCTAAGAAGCATATAAGGAATCTTGGCCTTGGATGTACTTTGAAGTTAACCATACTTGGAAAAGGTGCCCCAGTTAGAAAAGTCAAATTTTCCCCCTTAGTTCTGGTATTGATTACTTACCCTTTTGAGGACCCCCTCACTATCTTACCCATGCTATTTGGGGATTCCTCCCTTCTCATGATTACTATCCTATCTTTTGAGTTAAGCAACCAAACCCATGAGCTAAACTTAGTCTATCCCCAATTCATTGATTACAACCAATGAGGACCATCGATTTTAGACACATTTGAAAATGATGAGGCTCTCTTAGAATTCATGGGATTGTGGGATACGATACCATATGGAGATCACAAGGTTGGATTTGACATTGAGCTTGACACATATGCCTACTATGGGGAAATGATTAAATCCTTCAGTTGCAAAAGTGAAAATTTAAGAATAATATCTAGGTCTTTGAGGGAAAACCACACTATGGCACTCTCAAACCTGAAAATAGTAAAAAAAAAAGACACATCTAATGGTGAAAACCTCTCTGAGGTGCCAGAGGATGAGATATTCAATCTTCCCCTTAGTGCTATTCATTAGGAGAAGTCAGTAGTCTTAATAGAAAAATGCAATCCGATCAACCTGCAAATAGAAGAAATGCCACACATAACCTTCTATGCAAAATCCCTTTTGACAGAAGAACATGAAATCCTAGCTGATTTTCTAAGGGAAAGAAAATTAAAATTTGCATGGACCTACACCGACATGCCTAGTCTTGATCCAAAATTTGTCATTCACCATCTAGCTATTTATCTAGAAGCAAAACCAGTAAGAAAAAAACTAAGAAAGATGCATCCAAAAATAGCATTATTGGTCAAGATGGAATTATAGAAGATCCTTGATGCTGGTTTCATATGGCCAATTGATTATCTAGAGTGGGTTTCAAATCATGCACCTGTTTCAAAGCCCACTAGGGGCATCTGCATCTACACTAACTTTAGAGATTTGAACAAAGCATGTCCCAAGGATGATTTCCATCTCCCAAACATCGACATGATTATGGATATGACAATATGGTATGAAATGCTATCACTAATGGATAGATTCTCAAGATACAATCAAATCATGATAGCTAAAGATGACCAACACAAAACAACTTTCAGTTGTCCATGGGGGACATATTGCTAGAATATGATTCCATTCATATTGAAGAATGCAGGAGCTACCTATCAAAGAGCTATGACACTAATCTTCCATGACATGATTCACAAAACTATGGAAGACTATGTGGATGAAATATTAGCTAAATCAAAGAAATGTCGAGATCACATACCAGCTCTAAGCTCCATCTTTGACAAGCTAGAAGAGTACAAGGTCAAACTAAATCCAAAGAATGTTTCTTTGGGGTACAATCAGGCAAGCTCCTAGGGTACATTGTATCTATAATGGGAATCAAGATAGATCCTGCCAAAGTCAAAGAAATTATAGAGATGGGGGCACCAAGGACATTAAAACAGTTAAGGGGTTTGCAGGGAAGACTCTAATCCATCTACCGATTTATAGCACAATTAGCAGATAAGGCTATCCCATATTCTCATCTACTCCACAAGGGGGTAGCATACAAATGGGACAAGAAATGTGATCAAACGTTCAACAAAATCAAGGAGTACTTGCTCATGCCATTAGTTCTTATGCCACCAATTCCAAGAAAGCTCTTGATCCTATATATATCAGCAATGGCAGCAACCCTTAGCACTCTCTTAGCTCAACATGATGAAAATATGAAGGAGAGAGCTATTTACTACATCAATACAACCATGGTGGGACATGAGTTGAAATACACATCCATTGAGAAGGCTTGCTTAGCAATCACGTTCACTGCACAAGAATTTAGACACTATGTGTTGGCACACCAAATAAAACTCATTGCCAAGATAGATCCTCTCAAATATCTACTTTCTAAAGCAACACTCATAGGGTGAAAAACTAAATGGGTTATGATCCTAATAGAACATGACATTGAGTATGTAGAACAGAAGGCCATTAAAGGACAAGCAATTGTAGACCAATTAGCAGAGGCACTAATATATTAAAAAAATCCACTGGTATTAGAGTTCTCCAATGAGTCAATCTTTAACCTAAGCATAGAAGATCACTGGAAAATGTATTTTGATGGATCCTACACACAACATGGATTAGGAGTTGGAGTCTTCTTCATTACACCACAAGGAGATTGCATACCCAAATCATATAAGTTATCTTTTCCTTGCACAAACAACATTGCAAAGTATGAGGCTCTTGTCATAGGGGTCAGAATTGTAGCAAAATGGCAGATCATGGTACTTAAAGTCTATG
>VDFB02289450.1:0-15587 GCA_007258455.2 Sequoia sempervirens
TCTAAAAAAATTACTTTTGGTTGTATATGCATGATTCTTCTTAATATGTCCTTTAATAAGCTGAACTTTTTTATCTAAGACAGACTTGCAAAATTGATCAAAAGTTTGTTGGGGGGTATTGGGATTTAGCTGAAGAACCCTTTTCCTTGATTCCTTAAATACCTTATATGGCTGGGGAAGCTTACTTTCAACCATTGCAATCAACTGAAAATCCTTTTTTGCATATTCAACACCTATTTTTTTTAGCTGAGCATTTAAAAAAGTAACTTCATTGAAGTAACCAGACATTTTTTCAAAATCAGATGGATCTAAATTCATCAATTTTTCTTCTATACTAAACATGCTAGCAATGTCTGCATCTTTATAATCTTTTTCTAAATTCTCCCACAGCTCTATTGGATTATCAACATCAACAAATCTTCTATTCAAATTGGGGCTCAAAGCTTTACCAATAATACCTCTAGCTTGCTCCAACTTGCATTTCCACAACTCCTTTTCTCTATCATTTTGGGGTTCTCCAATTTCTTTATTCACTATCCTCCATAGAGATTTTTCTCTCAAAGCATTCTTGATTACAATCTTCCAATCTGCAAAATCACTTCCATCAAAGATAGGCAAAACTTCATTTGAAGAACCCATGTTAGCAAAAAAATAGCCTTCAAACAAATATAGCAATACTCCAGCAATATAATAGCCCTGCAACCAAATATCACTCCAATAATATATCAACCCTGCAAACAAACCATTTCCAACAATATATTTTTCTGTAGCAAAACCCTCTAGCAATATTTCTAACTGAACCTTTAGATGAATCTCCAGCTAAATTTGGCTCTGATACCATGTAAAAACAGGCCCAAATAAATATAATTATGAAATAACAATTATAAACATGACAAAAAATAGGGCAAAACAGAGCATAAAAATAAAGACAACAACTGAAAATATAACAGTCTAACTTGTATTCCAAACCATCCAACAATTTACAACTGTAGTGTTGTTTGCAATGAACAGCTTCATATTTATAGTGGAGGTTGGAAACTTCTAGTAATCTAGAGACTTCTATAGCTAGAATATTCTTTTTTATGAACAACTTCTAATTATTTCAATATTCTGAAAAATTCTTACATTCTAGACAATCTTAATTTCTCTCCTAACACATACCTTGTCATAGGCCTTGTTGATGTCTAATTTAATAGCCATTCCCTTCACTTTATTGTGAGCCATTGAATGCATGGTTTCCATTGCAAGAATGATGTTGTCCACTATGTCTCTCCAAGGTGTAAATCCATTATGTTCCTCCGAAATAAGCTTTCCCAGAACTTTCTTGAGTCAGTTGCCATTGCTTTTGAGAGGATTTTATAGATTGTATTGCACAATGATATCGGTCTGAAGTCATCAAAAGACTAATACTTATTCTTTTTGGGGATCAACACAATTACAGTATTTTTTGCGTGACTCCTCCACCACTTTCCAAACCTCTTCCCCAATAATGTGCCAGCACTCTTGATAGAAGCGAGCAGGAAAGCCATCCGAACCAGGGGCCTTGTCTGGGATAAGTTGAAAGGCCGGTGTTTTAACTTCCTCCATTGTGAATTCATTGTTTTAACATCTTTTTGTCCTCCTCATTAAAGTTGCTTTAGGAATAGATTCTAAAAGTTCTTCCCAGTGGTCTCTTTCAATTACATTGTCGCTACCTAGAATTCTTTTAAAATATGATTCGGCTTCTTTCCCAATCTCGGTATCTCCTTCCAACCTCGCTCCATTTGATGAGTTGATCCCATCAATCATGTTGGCCCTCTTTTCAATTTGACAGAGGCAAATAAATACTTTGTGTTGGCATCACCTGCTTTCAACCATAATTCTCTCGCCTTATCCCTACAATAAATTTCTTCTCTGGCCAACTATTCCAATAATGCCACTTTTAAAACTTTCTCCTTTTCAAAATCTTCTAAGAACATGCCATTCATAATCAATTTCTAATTGAGTTCTTCAAGCTCATCTTCCAGACGAATCTTTTCTTAAAAAATATTCTTAAAGACCCAGGTTTGTTCCAGACTTTAAGTTTTTCTTTTAGAAATTGCAATCTTTTTGTGAAACAGTAACTGATCGTTCCTAAGAATGTATTGCTTTCTTCCCACCATTTGGCGATATTTCTCTTGATGTCCTTGTCTCTCCACCACATATTCTCGAATTTAAAAAAAGCCTCTCCTTGTTTTTTGCCTCCACAAAATCTATAATAACTGGAAAGTGGTCTGAAACGACAATTAGAAGAATGGCAGAGGAGAAATCTACTTTATCCACCAATCATTGATCGCCAATTAGGATTCTATCCAATCTTTCAGCAATGTTCGTGAACCCCGCTCTTTTGTTCGTCCATGTAAATGTGCCATTTTTGGGGATACAATCGAAAGCATTGATTGCCTCTACAAATTCCCTAAAATCTAGGATTGTCCTGTTCAGTCTTGTTATACCACCGCTTTTTTTGAAAGATCTAAACTTGCGTTAAAATCTCCCCTCATTAGATAACTATTATCTTCCTTCTCCCTAATGGATTCCTTCAGTTCCATCCAAATCCATGCTTTATCAGCACTCATGGTGGGACCATACACATTATACAAGGAGAATTGTTTATTTGATGTTCTACCTTTGACATTGCACATCATCCAATTCGGTCTCCTGTCCACCAAATCCACTATTAAATAGTTAGGGTTCCATAAAATTCCTAAACCGCCCAACGTTCCATCTGCCTCTTGGAACAGTCCATTCCATCCTTTGCAATATTTTATGAATTGATCTCCTTCATCCCTGGTCAGCTTGGTTTCCTGTATCAGAATTAAGCTACCTTTCATTTTATCCAGATGGTGTTTAACCATCCTTCTCTTGTCAGGGGAGTTCAGACCCCTGACATTCCATGTAATCATCCTCATTGCTTCCCAAGGGAGAGATCTCCCTTGGTCTTCTTAAGAAAATCGTGCACACTTAACAATCCCTTTTTTGCTGCCTTTGCCTCTCTTTTTTGTTTGTTTTTGTTTCTCCCTCTAACTTTTTTGGATGTACCGAGGAATTTTTCTACGGACTGGCTAATACATCTGGGATCAACAACATCCAATTCATCTCTTTCAATTTCCTCTGTGCTCTCCCATCCTTCTAACTCTTGTTCAGGGTCGATCGCCACCAAGTTCGATTCCACAGGAATGATCTCCTTGTTCGCACTCCCATTTTCCTCCAATGCCACGAAAGGAATATGAATGTTGCTAGTTTCATCCCTGATCTTCTCCACGGACCTCTTGCTTTCAACTTCCTCCCTTGGGGCGGTATGACCCGGATTACCAATTGTGGGTTCCTTGATATTTATTGGTGCCTTGGATTTGGAAATGCATACCTTTTTGGTCCTAATATTTCTTTTGCAATTCTTGTCCCAATGTAACCTCGATCTACATATGCAACAAAAAAATCTTTCCTCTTCGATTTCAATTCTTTGAATCCAAACCTCCCCTTCAACAATCGAACGAATGTGATCAAGGATTTTTTGAATGGCCGCCACTTTGATTCTGGCGTATAGGTAAGAATCGTCATTAACAATTTCAGCATCTACATCAATTAGGGTTCCCATTGTTCACCCCATTTTTTCTAAACAATCCTCCGACCAATATTTCATTGGGAGATTATCTGTCAAGGAAAACGCCAAAATCAAATTAAAAATTTGGAAAAAATATACAGATAAAAGAATCTATATCAATATGGTATAATTTTTTATTTATTTTTGAATAAATAATTAAGAAAAAAAGATGACGTCCCATGGAAAAAATATATTAATCAAAATTGAGAAAAAAAATCCATGCACTAAAGTTTTAACTTATAAATACACACAAAAAAATTGAATATATATGTATATATATATATACACACATATATATATGTATATATATGTGTATATATATATACACACACATATGTATATATATGTATATAGTATATATATACATATATATATATATGTATATGTATATGTATGTACATGTATATACATGTGTATATATACAGGCATAGACATATACATATATATATAGGCATATTAACGTGATATGTATACATACCTATAGTTATATGTATTATTGTTATGATGTTGCATATATACAACATTATTGCTACATATGTATATACACATATATAGCAATGTACACACACATTGTTTCATACACACACATTATATATACATATACACATTATATGTATATATATATATACACACATATATATATGTATATATATGTGTATATATATATACACACACATATGTATATATATGTATATAGTATATATATACATATATATATATATAATTAAATATAAATTTAAAATACACTAAAAATTAAACATTTTAAATTAGTTTACATCATTTCAAAATTCAAAACATACATGTCACTATTTAGTGATTCAACTTAAAAATTTGGATTAGTGTTGGTTAACTCCTTTATAAAAGTGTGACACAACTTTGTTCTTTTACCCTTTTGGGGAGATATTGAAAATCAAGTAAATATCAGAATGCATAAGGAAACATAAGAACATCTTCTATTGTTGGATGTTATGATAGGTTTGACCATTCTTCCCATGGAACACTTAGGATTGGGATCCTAGTCAATTTGTTTGTTAGGAGAGAATCTATGATGTTTATGTTGCAAGAGGTAGATATAAGGTGCATACAAAGAGTTACTATTTAGAATATGTTAACCATTTTGGTGAGGTGATATATCCCATGAGGATTTGGATGCATAGTTTTGTGTTTGCCGTATTGGTTTAGAATATCATTCACAGTATCTTGTATTCATCTCTCCTATGTATTAATACCTTGAGATGGTAGTAGGATTAGGTTGTTTTAAGATTCATTCCAACACCATTATGTTGCAAGTTTAGAAGGATAGGTTGATATATTGTAACTTATTAAATATCGCTAATACATGCTTGGGTCTCTTTGGCTGTGGAATTTTTCTTGGAATTTTTTCCATGAAAATATTCATTTTGTAGTTTGCATCTACTTTATGGTTGATTTTCATTTCCTTTTGTATGTATCATTTGTTATTGAATCCAACTCCATTAAGATTATCATATCTCATTATATAGTTACACTATGTTTCAACAAAATGGATGCCACATCAATGTCATTTAGGAACCTTTGATTGAAGGACCTTCTAATGTTCACATTTATAAAAAAGCGACCTTCAATTGAAGGTCTTTCATAAGAAGGTATCCTTCAAAATTATCCCATAAAAAATATTTTAATGTTAAGAAAAAACATTTACCTTTAATCAAAGGTCAATAACAAGTGCAATGGCCAAGGCCCTCTGATGAAGACATTTTTTTATTCATAATGTAGACACCTAAATTATTCCACAAAACCCTAATCATCATCATGTCATCATTAATTGCATCTATTTATCATTGATCACCTAATTAATTATCAATCATTTATTATCATTTATCATTTATCATTTAATCATCATATATTATTTATTACTTATTATCCATTTATCACATCAAAAATTATTTATTATTTAATAATTCCCATTTATCTATTTTATTTAAAAATAATATTTTATTATTTAATATGATGTAATTTTCATTTTCAAATAATTTCCATTTCCACTCATCACTGAACTCCTCTGTTTTCTTCAGTCAAATTTTCCTTCCATCATCAATTAGTCTCTTCTTCATATTAGAAACTCAATCTTCTCTCACAAGTTAACTCTTCTCCATTTTAGAAACCTCTTCATTCTTCATCAGTTAATTATTCTTGAAATTGGAAACTTCGTGTGCACATTTATCCATCATTTTAATTAGAAAATTCAATATTATCCTCTCATGACTTGAATTACAAAATTTCCAATTTTAGCTAAGTTGAATCCATTGATTTTTCTAGTTAACTTAGGTTTTAATCCTCATCCACATCTCCTAGGTCTATAAATTCAATAATTTTCTTCACCATTTGGATCCATCATACAACTAAGCAAGTCCATTCTATCAAATCTATCACTTATTTTTCTTATTAGTGTTATGTTATTTGAGATTGCATCCACATACCTTCAAGGCGAATCAACATCATTGAATTATTTTTGAGGTTTGCAGTGGATTTCATAGGTTAGAAGTAATTTAATTTCAATTTTGTTTCAATTTCTAGCTTATGATTTTCAGTGCTTACATTTTGGTGAACCTAGCATAAACATGCAATCTTTTAATTGATTTTGTTGTCTGTGAGCTTGATTGTTTTGTAGGTCATAGGATTTTTGGAAAGAAAACATGTTCCAAGGAAAAGAAATTATATTCTGGCATGTGACTTCTAATATGTTTTCCAATTTATGATGTCATGTTTGATGCATGTTTGAAACATTTTATCATTTATAGGTTTTGATTGATCTAATTATTTGTAAGTTTCAAATATCGAATCATGTTTTAAATAGACTAAAATAGATAGTTTGCATGCTAAATTATTTGTTAAATATAAAATCATGTTTTAAATATCTAAAAAATATAGTTTGCATGTTAAATCACTTGTTAAATAGAAAAATCCATGTTTTAAATAGCAAAAAACATGTTAAAATTGTTAAAATCGCCCGTTTAATTGCCAAAACTACCCATAAAATTGTTAAAACCATGCTTCAATTTCAAAAACCACTATTTTTTAAGCTAATACCATGAATTCTAAGAAAACCCATGAATTGAAGGAAAAAGCAACCTTTTTAAAGGCTAAAGCCATGAATTTTAAGCAAAAACCACTGTTTCTAGGCAAAAACTGCCATCTTAAAGGCTAAAGCCACCAATTTTAGGAAAAACCCACTATGTTTTAGTCAAAACCATGAATTCTTAGTTAAAAACCATTCAGTAGAAGTAAAAACAACTATTATAAGGTGAAACCATGGTCTGCAAGTCAAAAACTAATCTTTGGAAGCTTAAACCACTACTTATTAGGTAAAACCATGATTTACAAGCTTTTAAAACCACTTGCTAGCAGGAAAATCATAGTTTGAAAACATAAAACCAGCACCCAACACCTTTCTAGCTAGCCTCTGGTCAGTTGAGCGACCAAGAGCTAGGTTGTGGGAGGCTAAAGGACCTTAGGCCTCTTCAAATGACTTTTCTAAATAACCTACCTTCACTAAAACAGTGATAACTTTTGTAATACTTATCCATTTTTTAACTTCTTGTAGGCATCGAAAAGATGGTTCAAAGACAATCACAGTAATGTAGACAATTTTTTCATATCTGATTACAAAAATAAGGTATAATCATTCAAAGTCGACAGTTCTTTTTAAAACTTCAAATGAATGTAACTGTTGCATACTTTATCATTATTTTATGATTTTTTAAAATTTATAAAAATTTCACAAGACATATAACCATGTATTTATTTTTTCTATTTGAATTTTTATTTTGCATATTTTTCATTGACCTTTAATTGCAACTTTCTTTCATTATTGTTGGTTAATAGATGAAGGCACCTTAAATTTACTTTATGATTTTGACCCTTCACCCTAAAATGGATGCAATTAGTTTCCAACAGTTGAGATAATCATTTATATGGGAAATGATTACTCTCTAAATTTTAAAGAGGTAAAAACCCCTCTCAAATTTTTAATAAAATCCTAGAAATGATAAATTCACACAACAATATTATTTTAATTTGAAAGCAGAAAAGGCATATAAATCTAATACCAGAAATCATTCCAATATCAAATGTGATGGAACAAAAACAATCACAACCAATGGTACAAAGGCCGGTGAGAATATTATAACATGTAAATAGAGATGGCTTAATTCAATATAACTTCAGGAAAGAAACCAATCATTAAGATGAAACAGTCATACATCTACACAAAAATGATATAACCGAGAGAGAACAACTTTGAACGCATAGATTTAAAAAGATTCCAATCATCCTAATGATAAACTAAATGTACACAGACGGATAGAGGCTCTCAATCATATATGCTATATTGAAATTGAAGTATCAAAGTTTAAAACTGCTAAGAGTGATCTTTGGTTTTTCTTAATTACATACATACATAATATATATATATATATATATATATCAAGCAGATACATAACTGATTCATTATAGGGTGATTCCATAATAGTGGTTTACAATTTTTGGCCAAACTGGACACTGAAATTATTATTTTTAACTAAATCTTCACATTAGGGCACCTATAGCAGCTAAACTGTGAGGAATTTGAAGATGGTGCAAACTAGAGTCTCATCAAATTTTGTCTGTAGATTCTAAAAATATTTTTTTCAAAATTTTTGGAATCAAATTACACTTCTTTTCCATCTCTCCACGAGAATTGATATTTTTGAGGAAAACAACATTTTAAAAGAGTGGCCTTCCATTATATGCTGCATGAAGTTAGGAATTCTAATTCCTTTTCAAATTTAGATTTAAACTTTGATATCTAAAGTGATTACACTTGGTTAAGATAGTTTTATTAAGATATTTTTTTCATGAAATAAGGTTTCAAAGTCAAAGTGAATTTAGACACAATAGCTAGTATGTCGTAACTTTTGTATATGTCAAAATTTAATTTGTTTTTTTGTTGGATGAGGACTTCTAATATCTGATTGCCTCCTTATTTTTTCATTTTTTTTTTGATAATCTTCTATTTTTCCACATGTGAAGAATTAAAGAAATTCATTTTTAGATTAAAGGAAACCTATGTTTAATAAAACTTAAAATAAATACACATATAAAACCAAAACATATTAAAATTATATTCATTGGATAAGCATTACGAGGAATACCATAATCATTTTGAAATAAATTTTTAAATGAATTCATTTGATCCCCCAAAAGCTAAATCAAAAGTGATTTTTTTTTATCAACATTTTTTTGATAGGTGTAAAGGAGACGCATTTATAGGTATGGTTTTAAACTAGCGAAGTTCTATCCAAGGGGGTTTGATCTAAGGTGATTTGATCAAACCCTCTTCAATTGGAATCCTTAAAATGGAACTTTTTTAAGGCTTAAATCATTATATTTTCTAAAAATATGTGATTTATTCAAATTTGTTCCTCTCGAGGGGTGTAAACCTTGTATTATGGCTGACACCACACAATAAAATAACTGTCCAATGATTAAAAGAAAATATTTTCAACTAACATAAAGTTTATAAAAGCAACTAAAAGGTCATTGGGGCAACACTTCGTTTGTTGTCCTCTCAGTTGACTGGGTTGCTAATGTGGCACTCCTCACCTAGAGAGCATAGAAATCCTTCGCAACAGCTAACATCTCCCCGTGCTAGGGTATGATGATGTTCCTAGCCTTGAGCTTCCAAAGAGCTTTGATTTCCTTTCCCACTTTGAGTTTTCCTTCATAGGCAACTGTAAGTGCAAAAAACTAGAATAGGATCAAGCCAATGCCACTAAATTTTCTTAGCTTTTCTACATAAAATGGTCATTTATTGCAGATACCATCAATCATCTTTTTGAAGTATTCTTTCAAGACTTCTTCATCTTCATCTTGACTACTGCCTTCCCTTCTAAGCTACAGGCCAATCTTTGAGAAGTTTTGATGAATTTTATCCTTGATCTCATTGCATTATGTCAATACTTTTCCAATTTCTTTCATACTATGTTTGACCACAAAGATTTTCCATTTGATACTCTTCTTCCGTATAAGGCATCAATTATCTACAATATTTAGGATGATATTTTCATTAACTAACTATCGTAAGTCTTAATTCCAACATCCCATTAAGATCACTAAGGATATTTTCCCAAATTGCCTCTTCATGTTTGGATGAGATGATGTCCTTTTGTACTTCAACCTTCAAGCCATCCATATCCCTACACACTTTCTTCATGCCAATAATGAACACGCTCCCTTTGTTCAAGATGTTAGTGGCCACTCTTTGATAGCTTTATCAAAGGCCATATAATTTTGTATTTTATTTACAATCTCCTTCCTAGCTAATGATGGAAGATCAAAAATAGCTTTTTTCAAGCAATTGGTTGTGGGGTGATGTCAAATATAGACTTCAAGCATTTAGTTAGAACTTTGACTTGACCTTTTAGCTCATCTTTGTTGTTCTTACCTTCGGTTGTTCATTCTACCAATCTAGTTGTTGATATCTAGAATGCACATCTCCATCCCTTGTAGAAGGCCCCAAATTCACTCTAGCGATATTGAAATCACTGGAAGTGGCCTGGCCTACCTCCTTTTGCATAGAAATATGAGCTACCTCTACACATATGTTTCCAATGCTATCATCTTCCAATAGTCTAAATGTAGAATTTATCCGTTTGGGCTTAAAATTCCTCTGAATTAGTTAACCTACAAGATCTTTCTTTGGGAGCCTCACTTGAACAATCTCCCTTTTCCTTGATAGTGTCTTCTTGAGCCAAGAAGAGGTGGTAGGTGCGGCAACTAACTTGGAGCTAGAGGAGGAAAATAACGTTCTTCTTAGAGGAGTAACAAATGGATCTTGTTTAGGAGAGGAGGGAGGAGTGGGGCCTACCCTAGGGGAAACATGTGTGTCTCTACTAGGAGAAGATTCAGAAGAAGAAGAAGCACTTTCCTTAGATGGGGAAGTAGAGACATTGGTTGATTCTTCTTCTTCTTCAACTATTTCTTTATCCTTGTCCTATTGAGGAGGCTCAAGGGCATCTTCTCTGCATGTTTTCTCTAGAAAATTTCTCTCTCGAGGTTTGTCATCTCCACCACCTTTCCTTTCTAATGACACCTACTATGAAGTAGAAGTTTGTGTCCCTAAGGTCACAGGTGGTTGGCTACTTTCTCTTTGAGGCCGAGTACTTTGTGATCTAGTGAGGGGGCTTTCTTTTTTGCATTCTTTCTAGCAACCCACTCTTGTGTCCTTCTCAAGAAAGTCGTAGTCTTAGCCTCAATGGTCTCAATTTCTTTGATGCTCTAGTCCATAGACATAATAGGCTGAATTTGGATATGTTTAATAAATATGGGATCCACTAGATCAGACTCATCATCTTCAATGCCTCTAATATCCCAAATTAAATTGAATTTCTTTATCTACCTTAAGGTTAACCTCACCCAACTTCTTCTTCTTACCTCATATTCATCAACACAGTTTTCCCATTAATATTCTAGGTCAGGAATATGATAGAACTCAAGACCTAGGTAATTGTAGATTGTTCTTCACAAAATCTTTACTATAAAAAGGAAACCTTCCATCATAGAATTTCAAAGTATATTTGGTAAGGTCCCTTTCAATATTAAGTGTATTGGACATAGAATTACAAGAAAAGTAGCCAAGTCTAATAGGGAACTGTATACCAACCATTTTCCTCTCTTGACACCTTTTATTTACCTCTACCACCTACTCACAGACTTCTATTAGGACGAACTTATCCTCTGCATACTTAGGGAGCTTCATTGGAGCACCATCAAACCCTCCAACTCTAATATAAGAGAACCTCTAGAACTGTATAAAGTGAACCCTATAGATATTAATTAACTATATGGCTTTAGGAGTAATCCTTAATCCAATATCCCCTTATATCACCCAGACAATCCTCATGGTAAAGGTTTCATTGATTCCCCTATGGTGATGGTAACTTTTTCCCAATTGTAGCTTATCATAATAATAAAAAATTGGAACCTCTTGGAGTTGGGTTGCACTCGGTCTCAATCTATGCTAAGGTTTGGTACTAGCGATAGCATAAATTAAATATGAAGACATGTAGAAAAATCTATTGATTGGGAATTGAATGATCATATGATGTATCTGATCACTGATGAGTTGCACCCAATCCAAGAATTATACACCCTCGATAATAATCTGCATGAAAACGTACATCCACTCTTCAAACTCATGAGCTCTCTTGTTAGCCCTAAACCTATGTAGAAGCACAATTATGTCGAAAATGTTGTTCACAAAGTGGTTTATGTGTAGACTTTTTGCGTAATTAGGATGTTCCCTTCTTATGTGTGGCAAACCATTCCTTGGAAACCACATTCCTATACTTTCCTTTCTTTTTAGAAAGAGTAGTGTATGAAGAGGTAAAATCAAAATTTGCATATTGCTCTCTCTCTAAAAATTTTAAGCAAGAAGTGAAGTTAAACCCTTGAAGCAAATTGGTTTCATGGGGGTTTAGATCCTTTTGTGGGAAGGTGGTTGGTAATCCTTTTGCCTACAAATAAAATGTATCCCCTTGTAAATAAATGGATCCACTAGTGATTATAGAATGTAATACCATAAATTGGATTAATAGGGAATCCAAATCCAAATGTGTGCCTCTAAATACAACTTTGATTTCCTCATGCTAAAAAAAGGCATCTCCTCCAAAATAAGAACTAAATACCCAATTAGATAAGTAAAGCTAGGAGAGGGAAAATTTTGAATTGCATCTAGGAACATTATATATGTGATGACATCACTATCATCAAAGAGATAATTCAAATCCTCAAATGGTTCCTCAAGATCTACAATGTGAGACTCCACAAAAAAAGATGATGTGTCTAGCAAATAGGAACATCTAATAGTTGTATTTGGAAGGCTATGAATGACTTATTTTACTAAATTAATAAGGGACATGGATCTAGCAACACTATTCTCATCAGGAACAACACCAACAAAAAGGTGGATCCTCTAAAATAGGAACTAAATGCCCAATTAGAGAAGTAAAACTAGGAGAGGGAAAATTTTGAACTACATTTGGGAATGCTAAAGATATGATAACATCACTATCATCAAAGATATAATGAGAATCTTCAAATGGTTACTCAAGACCTACAATGTGAGACTCCACAAATAAAGATGATATGTCTAGTAAATAGAAATCTCAAATAGATGTATATAGAAGACTATGAATGTCCTATTGTACTAAATTAATAAGGGTCATGGATGTAGCAACACTAGTCTCATCAGGAACAATAGAAGATGAATATGTGATCTCAATATGAGGAGAAGCCTCTATGTCATTAGAACATACAATACCATCAAGATATTCAAGCTCCTCTAAAGTATCATCATCAAAGGGTATATTATTCACATCATCAAGTGGAATGAGGAAATATGTAGAAGGATCATTCATGAATGGAGAGATATGTGGAGTCTCCAAATATCTCCCAAATCTCAACCCAAATTATATATTGGCTATCAAGATCTAAAATAGGACATGCAGTGTCATTATTCATAGCAAAATAATTGATTCTATCTTTTATGATAGGGTGTTTTTATTGTGGGTGATCTCTGGGAAAGTTTTGGGGTTCAATCATCAACTCCAAAATGTATCACCTCCTTTTCTTCTAGAATATTTTGATATATTAGAACATTTAGGGAGAAAATATAGAGGAAAATAGAAGTCCCATTATCCTACTCAAAATAGTAATCATGTCCCCTCTCTTAATCTAATAGTCCCTCATGATTTTCTTGGGTATCCTTGAAATTATTTATCTGGGTGTGACCATCATCGTCTTACTAATTACCCTAAAGCAATTATCTAGCTATTGATTGTAATACTCTAGTGCTTGATCTATTGTCAAATACAGTAGTACCTTTGTATAATATGGGAGGTTAAATTTTTCTACTATTTAAAAAGGTGTTATGTCCATAATCTCACTCCTTTATGAGTCATCACCCTCCTAATTTTTTCATCATAGGCCTTGGCATTGTCTATAACTAGTTTAGGGTATTGTGTTGAGATAGGGTGTTGAGAAAAGATGTCTCAACCTTGTATTCCTAATGTTCAATTTTTAAATACTTTTATATGCATTCACTATTTTGTATTTTGTGTATTTTTCTTCTTGTTGGAGATTTTTCATCCCACTTGGAGATGATAGGGAGTTCATCTTAAGTGGTATTTTGGCCTCACATGAAGAGGTAGGAATTCTACTTTTAGGTGGTATGGTTTGGCTATGTTTCGACATCTTATGGTGTGTACAAGTTCATCTCGAAATCTTATTATAAATTCTATGATGAGTAAGAGCATTTTAAAGAGGATAGTTACATTAGAATATTGAATAGCATTATGATAGGTATAGATACTTGTCATCAAGAATTTTTTGAATGTTTGAATAAGGTCAAATTGGGGCACCCAAGCTTGGATGATCAACTATAAATATTTATGACAATGACATATTGAAGGATTATTGCTAAAAATAATCAAGGAATCTTTTACCAAGGAGGTAATTTGAATTCGATGTCTTGGTTTGGGCACCATACATCCTATGGTATTGCTAGTGGTTTTCCAAAACCAAGTATGGTTTCCATCTTAAACTCTTTCTTATTTATTTGGTGCTTGGAGTTGTAGAGTGTATGGTTGATTTTTGGGTACTATTATGTTATCTACTTCTCTCTATATTTGTATGTTGGTGATACTTTATGTGAATTATTTCTCTACAATTATGTTGTAAATGGTTTGATTTATTGAATAATAAATTCAGTTTCTTTTGAGTGTTAATTTTTTCTCCTAAAAGGGATTTTACCACATACACCTATGTTATGGTATATTGTTTCTTTTACATTCATGTGTTTTTACTTTCTATAACTATAAATATTAAATAATTTTCACAATACCCTCCTCATTATATTATCATAAGAAGCAATCCAATGTACCTTGATTCCTTTCATATGGAATTCTATAGCTTGGGGTATCCTATTGTGTACCATTCTTTGGGTTGTGTTGGAGGTTGCATCTAAAAAAAATCTTCTTTTGAAACTTCCATGTCAATAGTTCTGAGGTTTGTATCTAAAATTAAATCCCATGCTAAGATATTTTTTGATGATGGAACCACCTCCTATAATTTGTACTTATTGCTCTAGCTCTAAACATGAATGCATGTATGACATAAATAAACTATATGTACTAACATATGGATGAAAACATGCATAAATTTCTAAGTGCTGAAGTATTTTCTTCATTTTTAAAGGTTTTTGGGGCTCTCGAGGATGGTTGGAATTCAAGATCTAACAACTAGAAGTCCCTTTGTATAGGAAGATTGTAACATTTGTTTCTTTAAGTAAAATACTATGTTATATCATTTACAAGAATTCAAAGGAGTACTATATTTTAGGTTTAAATTTTTGAAGTCAGACAAGGAAGTAAAGTTCTACAAATTTGGAACTTATGTCGAAAAACATTATTTCACTATGCGGAAATCTTTATGAGATTCAAATCAAAGCATAGACAATGAAAATCCAAAAAGTCCTATTGAACACAATAACTTTGTGTTTTTCCTTGAACTCCCTTGCCTCCAGTATGTTGAGCTGTGTGAATGATTGCAAAAATGTCATCGAGTCCCAAGTAATATTTTTTGCTAAGCTCGGTCACCTCACTATTAATGTCAATTTGTACAAAATATTTCATAATCTATCCATTTTTCGAGTTTGAATACATGCCTTTTATCTTGGTAAATCGGATGGTTCATATTTAGAGGTGTAATCATTGCCACTGATGATTTAAATGCTTTGAAAACTTATACTGCAGTACCACTCTATCATATCAAAACTGCTGCGGGGTAGTGTTATGGTCGGGTTAGCAATACTTCCACCCCACACACAACCCTTTGGACTCTCACGGGACAACGACTTAATTCCAGCAGTTGAGTGATTGATCACTACCAT